>DAKLCV010000674.1:0-10128 GCA_030247045.1 Colobus guereza
CACCGAGTTACAGCTTAGGCCTCATTCATCAGTTTGCTAACCCTCTTTTCCTGTAATCTGCCAAGTGATATTTGGGATCCTATAGGGGCCCATAGTGAAAGAGGACCTATCCTCACATATGTGTCCACGTCCACATTTGATTGTAGGTTAGAACAGAGGGAAACTGACTCCACATCCACATTTGATGGTGGGAGAGAACAGTGGGAAACTGAGTCGCGTCCACATTTGATGGTGGGTGAGAACGGGGAAACTGAGTCCACGTCCATATTTGATGGTGAGAACGGAGAAACTCAGTCCATGTCCTCATTTGATGGTGAGTGAGAACAGGGGAGACTGAGACCACGTCCATATTTGATGGTGGGTGAGACAGGGAAAACTGAGTCCACGTCCATATTTGATGGTGAGTGAGAACAGGAGAAAACAGAGTCCACGTCCTCATTTGATTGTAGGTTAGAACAGAGGGAAACTGAGTCCACATCCACATTTGCTGGTGGGTGAGAAGAGGGCAACTGAGTCCACGTCCACTTTTGATGGTGGGTGAAAACGGGTAAAATGAGTCCACGTCCACATTTGATGGTGAGTGAGAACGGGGCAACTGAGTCCACGTCCACATTTGATGGTGGGTGAGAACGGGGCAACTGAGTCCACTTCCACATTTGATGGTGGGTGAGAACAGGAGGAAACTGAGTCCAGGTCCACATTAGATGGTGGATGAGAACAGAGGGAAACTGAGTCCACATCCATATTTGATGGAGGGCGAGAACAGGGGGAAACTGAGTCCACGTCCACATTTGATGGTATGTGAGAATGGGGAAACTGAGTCCACATCCACATTTGGTGGTGGATGAGAACAGAAGGAAATTGAGTCCACGTCCACATTTGATGGTAGGTGACAACAGACGGAAACTGAGTCCACGTCCACATTTGATGGTAGGTGAGAACAGAGGGAAATGGAGTCCACATCCACATTTGATGGTGGGCGAGAACAGTGGGAAACTGAGTCGCGTCCACATTTGATGGTGGGTGAGAACGGGGAAAATGAATCCACGTCCACATTTGATGGTGGGCGAGAACTGGGAAAGTGGGTCCATGTTCACATTTGATGGTGGATGAGAACGGGGAAACTGAGTCCACGTCCACAGTTGATGGTGTGTGAGAAAGGGGAAACTGAGTCCACGTCCACATTTGATGGTGGGTGGGAACGGGGAAACTGGGTCTACGTCCTCATTAGATGGTGTGTGAGAACAGGGAAACGGAGTCCACACCCAGATTTGATGGTGGCTGAGAACAGAAGGAAACTGAGTCCACATCCACATTGGATGGTGGGAGAGAACAGAGGAAAACTGAGTCCACATCCACATTTGATGGTGGGCCAGAATGGGTAAACTGGGTCCACGTCCACTTTTGATGGTGGTTGAGAACGGGGAAACTGAGTCCACGTCCACATTTGATGGTGGGTGAGAACGGGGAAACTGAGTCCACGTCCATATTTGATGGTGTGTGAGAAAAGGTGAAACTGAGTCCACGTCCACATTTGATGGTGGGTGAGCAGGAAACTGGCTCGTCCACATTTGATGGTGTGTGAGAACAGGGAAACGGAGTCCACATCCAGATTTGATGGTGGCTGAGAACAGAAGGAAACTGAGTCCACATCCACATTGGATGGTGGGAAGAACAGAGGAAAACTGAGTCCACGTCCACATTTGATGGTGGGCCAGAATGGGTAAACTGGGTCCACGTCCACTTTTGATGGTGGTTGAGAACGGGGAAACTGAGTCCACGTCCACATTTGATGGTGGGTGAGAACGGGGAAACTGAGTCCACGTCCATATTTGATGGTGTGTGAGAACGGGGAAACGGAGTCCACATCCAGATTTGATGGTGGTTGAGAACAGAAGGAAACTGAGTCCACGTCCACATTTGATGGTAATAGAGAACAGAGGGAAACTGAGTCCACGTCCACATTTGATGATGGGCGAGAACAGGGGGCAACTGAGTCCACGTCCAGATTTGATGGTGGGTGAGTACAGGGGAAACTGAGTCCACGTCCACATTTGATGGTGGTTGAGAACAGGAGGAAACTGAGTCCACGTCCACATTTGATGATGGATGAGAACAGAGGTAAGCTGAGTCCACATACACATTTGATGGTGGGCGAGAACAGGGGGAAACTGAGTCCACGTCCACATTTGATGGTGGGCAAGAATGGGGAAAATGAGTCCACATCCACATTTGATGATGGGCGAGAACAGGGGGAAACTGAGTCCACGTCCACATTTGATGGTTTGTGAGAACGGGGATACTCAGTTCACGTCCACATTAGATGATGGGTGAGAATGGGGAAACTGAGTCCACGTCCACATTTGATGGTGGATGAGAACGGGGAAAATGAGTCCACATCCACATTTGATGGCGGGTGAGAATGGGGAAACTGAGTCCACGTCCACATTTGATGGTGGATGAGAACGGGGAAAATGAGTCCACATCCACATTTGATGGTGGGTGAGAACTGGGGGAAACTGAGTCCACGTCCACTTTTGATGGTGGGCAAGAACGGGAAACTGGTACAAGTCCACATTTGATGGTGGGTGAGACAGGGAAACTGAGTCCACGTCCACATTTGATGGTGGGTGAGAACAGGGAAACTGAGTCCACGTCCACATTTGATGGTGGGCAAGAACGGGAAACTGGGTCCACGTCCACATTTGATGGTGGGTGAAAAGGGGGAATCTGAGTCCACGTCCACATTTGATGGTGAGTGAGAACAGGAGAAAACAGAGTACACGTCCACATTTGATTGTAGGTTAGAACAGAGGGAAACTGAGTCCACATCCAGATTTGATGGTGGGCTAGAATAGTGGGAAACTGAGTCCACGTCCACATTTGATCGTGGGTGAGAACGGGGAAAGTGAGTCCACGTCCACATATGATGGTGGGCGAGAATGGGGAAACTGGATCCACGTTCATATTTGATGGTGGGTGAGAACGGGGAAACTGAGTCCACGTCCACATTTGATGGTGGGTGAGAACGGGGAAACTGAGTCCACATCCATATTTGACGGTGAGGAAGGGGAAATTCAGTCCACGTCCTCATTTGATGGTGAGTGAGAACAGGGGAGACTGAAACCACATCCATATTTGATGGTGGCTGAGACACGGGAAACTGAGTCCACGTCCACATTTGATGGTGGGTGAGAACTGGGAAAGTTAGTCCACGTCCACATTTGATGGTGGGTGAGAACGGGGAAACTGTGTCCACTTCCACATTTAATGGTGGCTGAGAATGGGGAAACTGAGTCCACGTCCACATTTGATGGTGGTGAGAACAGGAATCACGTCCTCATTTGATGTGGGTAGAACAAACTGAGTCCACATCCATATTTGATGGTGGGTGAGAAGAGGGAACTGAGTCCACGTCCACATTTGATGGTGGTGAGAAGAGGGAAACTGATTCCAGTCCATTATTTGATGGTGGGGAGAACATGGGAAACTGAGTCCACGTCACATTTGATGGTGGGCTGAGAATGGGGAAATTGAGTCCACGTCCACATTTGATGGTGGGTGAGAAGGGAAACTGAGTCCACGTCCACATTTGATGGTGGTTAGAACAGGGAAAATGAGTCCACGTCAACATTTGATGGTGGGCGAAACAGGGGGAAACTGAGTCCACGCCAACATTTGATGGTGGGTGAGAACGGGAAACTGGGTCCACTTTCACATTTGATGGTGTGAGAACAGAGGGAAACTGAGTCCACGTCCACATTAGATGGTGGTGAGAAAGGGAGAAATGGGTCCACGTGCACATTTTGATGGTGGGTGAGAACGAGGGAAACTGAGTCCACGCCACATTGATGGTGGTGAGAAGGGAAACTGAGTCACATCCACATTTGGTGGTGGTGCGCTGAGAACAGAGGAAATGAGTCCGTCCACATTTGATGGTGTGAACAGAAAGAAACTGGAGTCCACATCCACATTTGATGGGCGAGAACAGGGGAAACTGAGTCCACGTCCACATTTGATGGTGGGTGAGAATGGGGAAACTGAGTCCATCCACATTTGGTGGTGGATGAGAACAGAAGAAATTGAGTCCACGTCCACATTTGATGGGAGACATTTGATGGTGGCCACGTCCACATTTGATGGTGGGTGAGAACAGAGGGGAAACTGCAGGTCCACATTTGACATTTGATGGTGGGTGAGAACAGGGGAAACTGAGTCCACACATTTGATGGTGGTGAGAAGGGAAACTGAGTCCACATTCCACATTTGATGGATGAGAACAGGAAACTGAGTCCCGCCCACATTTGATGGTGTGTGAGAACTGGGGAAACTGAGTCCACATTCACATTTGATGGTGGATGAGAACAGAAGGAAACTGAGTCCACGTCCACATTTGATGGTGAGGTGAGAACAGAGGAAACTGGAGTCACATCCACATTTGATGGTGGGCGAGAACAGGGGAAACTGAGTCCATCCACATTTGATGGTGTGTGAGAATGGGGAAACTGAGTCCACATCCATTTGGTGGTGGATGAGAACAGAAGGAAATTGAGTCCAGTCCACATTTGATGATAGGTGACAACAGGCGGAAACTGAGTCCACGTCCACACATTTGATGGTAGGTGAGAACAGGGGAAATGGAGTCCACATCCACATTTGATGGTGGGCGAGAACAGGGAAACTGTAAACCACGTCCACATTTGATGGTGGGTGAGAACAGGGAAACTGAATCACGCCCACATTTGATGGTGGGTGAGAACAGGAAACTGAGTCCATGTCAACATTTGATGGTGGGTTAGAACAGGGAAACTGAGTCCAAGTGCACTTTGATGGTGGATGAGAACAGGAGGGAAACTGGTCCAAGTCCATTTGATGATGGATGAGAACAATGAACTGGTTCCACATCCACATTTGATGATGGGTGAGAACAGGAAACTGGGTCCACGTCCGCATTTGATGGCAGGGAGAACGGAAACTGAGTTCACTTCCACATTTGATGGTGGTGAGAATAGGGGAAAACTGGGTCCACATCCACACTTTTATGGTGGGTGAGAAACAGGGGGAAACTGAGTCCACGTCCACATTTGATGTTGGGTGAGAACAGGGCGAAACTGAGTCCACATCCATATTTGATGATGGGAAATTCAGTCCACGTCGTGAGAACAGGGAAACCAGGTCCACCACATTTGATGGTTGTATGAGAACGGGAAACTGAGTCCACATCACATTTGATGGTGGGTGAGAACGGGAAACTGAGTCCACCTGTCCACATTTGATGTGGTGAGAACAGAGGAAACTGAGTCCACGTCCACATAGAAGAATGGGGAATCTGGGTTCACATTTGATGGTGGGTGAGAACAGGGGAAACTGAGTCCACGTCACATTTGATGGTGGTTGAAAAGGAGAAACAAGTCCACATCCACATATGATGGTAGTTAGAACAGGGAAATTGATTCCACAACCAGATTTGATGGTGGGCGAGAACAGGGGAAACAGAGTCCACGTCCACATTTGATGGTGGAAAACTGTGTCCACATCCACGTTTGATGATGGACGAGAACAGGGGAAACTGAGCCCGTCCACATTTGATGGGGTGAGAACTGGGTAAACAGGGTCTAAATCCACATTTGATGGTGGTGAGAACAGGGAAACTGTGTCCACGTCCACATTTGATGGTGGGTGAGAACTGAGAAAACAGAGTCCAGGTCCACATTTGATTGTAGTTAGAACAGGGGAAACTGACCACATCCACATTTGATGGTGGGTGAGAACTGTGGGAAACTGAGTCCACGTCCACATTTGATGGTGGGTGAGAACGGGGAAACTGAGTCCACGTCCATATTTGATGGTGAGAACGGGGAAACTCAGTCCACGTCCTCATTTGATGGTGAGTGAGAACAGGGGAGACTGAGACCACGTCCATATTTGATGGTGGGTGAGACACGGGAAACTGAGTCCACGTCCACATTTGATGGTGAGTGAGAACAGGAGAAAACAGAGTCCACGTCCTCATTTGATTGTAGGTTAGAACAGAGGGAAACTGAGTCCACATCCACATTTGATGGTGGGTGAGAAGAGAAGGAAACTGAGTCCACGTCCACATTTGATGGTGGGTGAGAACGGGAAACTGAGTCCACGTCCACATTTGATGGTGAGTGAGAATGGGGCAACTGAGTCCACGTCCACATTTGATGGTGGGTGAGAACGGGGCAACTGAGTCCACTTCCACATTTGATGGTGGGTGAGAACAGGAGGAAACTGAGTCCAGGTCCACATTAGATGGTGGATGAGAACAGAGGGAAACTGAGTCCACATCCACATTTGATGGAGGGCGAGAACAGGGGGAAACTGAGTCCACGTCCACATTTGATGGTGTGTGAGAATGGGGAAACTGAGTCCACATCCACATTTGGTGGTGGATGAGAACAGAAGGAAATTGAGTCCACGTCCACATTTGATGGTCAGGTGACACAACGGGAAACTGAGTCCACGTCCCCATTTGATGGTAGGTGAGAACAGAGAAACCAGAGTCCACGTCCACATTTGATGGTGGGCGAGAACAGTGGAAACTGAGTCTCCCATATTTGATGGTGGGTGAGAACGGGAAACTGAGTCCAAGTCCACATTTGATGGTGAGTGAGAACGGGGAAAACAGAGTCCACTGTCCCACATTTGATGGTAGGGTAGAGGGGAAACTGAGTCCACGTCCACATTTGATGGTGTGGTGAGAAGAGAAGGAACTGAGTCCACGTTCACATTTGATGGTGGTGAGAAGAGAGGAAACTGGGTCCACGTCCACATTTGATGGTGGTGAGAACAGGGGAAACTGAGTCCACGCCCACATTTGATGGTGGTGAGAATGGGGAAACTGGAGTCCACATCCACATTTGATGGTGGTGAGAAGAGGGCAACTGAGTCCACGCTCATTTTGATGGTGGTGAGAAAACGGGTAAATGAGTCCATGTCAATATTTGATGGTAAGAGAACGGGCAACTGGAGTCCACGCCCACATTTGATGGTGGGTGAGAACAGGAAACTGAGTCCACGTCCACATTTGATGGTGGGTGAGAACAGGAAACTGAGTCCACGGTCCACATTTGATGGTGGGTGAAAAGGGGAAACTGAGTCCACATTCACATTTGATGGTAGAGAATGGGGAAACTGAGTCCACGTCACATTTGATGGTGGGTGAGAACGGGGAAACTGAGTCCACATCCACATTTGATGGTGGTGAGAACAGAGGAAACTGAGTCCAGGTCCACATTAGATGGTGGATGAGAACAGAGGGAAACTGAGTCCACATCCACATTTGATGGAGGGCGAGAACAGGGGGAAACTGAGTCCACGTCCACATTTGATGGTGTGTGAGAATGGGGAAACTGAGTCCACATCCACATTTGGTGGTGGATGAGAACAGAAGGAAATTGAGTCCACGTCCACATTTGATGGTAGGTGACAACAGACGGAAACTGAGTCCACGTCCACATTTGATGGTAGGTGAGATCAGAGGGAAACGGAGTCCACATCCAGATTTGATGGTGGGCGAGAACAGGGGGAAACTGTGTCCACGTCCACATTTGATTTTGGGCGAGAACGGGGAAACTGCGTCCACGTCCACATTTGATGGTGGGTGAGCACAGGGAAACTGAGTCCACGTCCACATTTGATGGTGGGTGAGTACAGGGGAAACTGAGTCCAAGTGCACTTTTGATGGTGGATGAGAACAGGAGGAAACTGTGTCCAAGTCCACATTTGATGATGGATGAGAACAAAGGTGAACTGAGTCCACATCCACATTTGATGATGGGCGAGAACAGGGGGAAACTGGGTCCACGTCCGCATTTGTTGGCAGGTGAGAACGGGAAACTGAGTTCACTTCCACATTTGATGGTGGGTGAGAAAAGGGGTAACTGAGTCCACATCCACACTTTATGGTGGGTGAGAACGCGGAAACTGAGTCCACGTCCACATTTGATGTTGGGTGAGAACAGGACGAAACTGAGTCCACATCCATATTTGATGTTGTTTGAGAATAGAGGGAAATTCAGTCCACATCCAGATTTTTGGTGTGCGAGAACAGGGGGAAACCGGGTCCACGTCCACATTTCATGGTTTGTGTAAACGGGGAAACTGAGTCCACGTCCACATTTGATGGTGGGTGAGAACGGGAAACTGAGTCCACGTCCACATTTGATGGCGGGTGAGAACGGGGAAACTGAGTCCACGTCCACATTTGATGGTGGTCAAGAATGGGGAATCTGGGTCCACGTCCACATATGATGCTTGGTGAGAACGGGGAAACTGAGTCCACGTCCACATTTGATGGTGGTTGAGAAAAGGAGGAAACAGAGTCCACATCCACATATGATGGTAGGTTAGAACAGGGGGAAATTGATTCCACAACCAGATTTGATGGTGGGCGAGAACAGGGGGAAACAGAGTCCACGTCCACATTTGATGGTGGGTGAGAACAGAGGAAAACTGAGTCCACATCCACGTTTGATGGTGGACGAGAACAGGGGGAAACTGAGTCCACGTCCACATTTGATGGTGGGCAAGAATGGGTAAACTGGGTCCACGTCCACATTTGATGGTGGGTGAGAACAGGAAACTGTGTCCACGTCCACATTTGATGGTGGGTGAGAACAGGAGAAAACAGAGTCCAGGTCCACATTTGATTGTAGGTTAGAACAGAGGGAAACTGAGTCCACATCCACATTTGATGGTGGGAGAGAACAGTGGGAAACTGAGTCGCGTCCACATTTGATGGTGGGTGAGAACGGGGAAACTGAGTCCACGTCCATATTTGATGGTGAGAACGGAGAAACTCAGTCCATGTCCTCATTTGATGGTGAGTGAGAACAGGGGAGACTGAGACCACGTCCATATTTGATGGTGGGTGAGACAGGGAAAACTGAGTCCACGTCCATATTTGATGGTGAGTGAGAACAGGAGAAAACAGAGTCCACGTCCTCATTTGATTGTAGGTTAGAACAGAGGGAAACTGAGTCCACATCCACATTTGATGGTGGGTGAGAAGAGGGCAACTGAGTCCACGTCCACATTTGATGGTGGGTGAGAACGGGGAAACTGAGTCCACGTCCACATTTGATGGTGGGTGAGAACGGGGCAACTGAGTCCACGTCCACATTTGATGGTGGGTGAGAACGGGGCAACTGAGTCCACTTCCACAATTGATGGTGGGTGAGAACAGGAGGAAACTGAGTCCACGTCCACATTAGATGGTGGATGAGAACAGAGGGAAACTGAGTCCACAAAGAGGTCCTTTACATCCCTTGTAAGTTGGATTCCTAAGTATCTTATTCTCTTTGAAGCAATTGTGAATGGAGTTCATTCATGATTTGGCTCTCTGTCAGTTACTGGTGTATAAGAATGTTTGTGATTTTTGCACATTGATTTTGTATCCTGAGACTTTGCTGAAGTTGCTTATCAGCTTAGGGAGATTTTGGCTGAGACAATGGGGTTTTCTAAATATACAATCATGTCATCTGCAAACAGGGACAATTTGACTTCTTCTTTTCCTAACTGAATACCCTTTATTTCTTTCTCATGCCTGATTGCCCTAGCCAGAACTTCCAGCACTATGTTGAATAGGAGTGGTGAGAGAGGGCATCCCTGTCTTGTGCCAGTTTTCAAAGTGAATGCTTCCAGTTTTGCCCATTCAGTATTATATTGGCTATGGGTTTGTCATAAATAGTTCTTATTATTTTGAGATACGTTCCATCAATACCGAATTTATTGAGAGTTTTTAGCATGAAAGGCTGTTGAATTTTGTCAAAGGCCTTTTCTGCATCTATTGAGATAATCATGTGGTTTTTGTCTTTGGTTCTGTTTATATGCTGGATTACGTTTATTGATTTGCATATGTTGAACCAGCCTTGCATCCCAGGGATGAAGCCCACTTGATCATGGTGGATAAGCTTTTGATGTGCTGCTGGATCTGGTTTGCCAGTATTTTATGGAGGATTTTCGCATCGATGTTTATCATGGATATTGGTGTAAAATTCTCTTTTTTTTTGTATCTCTGTCAGGCTTTGGTATCAGGATGATGTTGGCCTCGTAAAATGAGTTAGGAGGATTCCTCTTTTCTATTGATTGGACTCTTTT
>DAKLCV010000675.1:0-10128 GCA_030247045.1 Colobus guereza
TGTGATATTTGGAGCACATTGAAGACTAGGGCAAAAAGTGAAATGTCTAATAAAAAACAGGAAAAAGCACTCGAAGAAACTGGTCTCTGACATGACCATTCTTTTTACATTGATAAAGCTTACTCTACATTTCCCAGTTTGGAAGTCGGTCTTTGAGGGTTCTACAGGGGGATAGAAAGTGGCAACCGGAGGCCTGTGTGAGCAAGGAAATGTCTTCCATTGAAAATTGGAGAGAAGCTTTCTGCGCACCTATTTTGTGATGTTTGTATTGATCTCATAGAGTTAACTCATTCTTTGGATTGAGCAGTATGAAATCACTATTTCCATGGAATCTGAGAAAGGACATTTGGAAACGCTCTTTAGAATATCCTGAAAAAGAAATAACCTCACAGTGAAAGCAGAGGGAAGCTTTGTGTGAAACTGCTCTGTGTCACGTGAATTCCCCTCACACAGTTAAGCTTCTGTTTTTATTGAGCAGTATCATAACACTGGTTTTGTTTAGTCTGTGAAGGGATATTCAGGAGTGCTTTGAGGCTTACGTTGTGAAAGGAAACGTCTTAAGATAGAAACTGGAGCGAAGCTTTCTGAGGAGCTGCTTTGTGATGTATGCATTCTACTCACAGAAATATACATTTCTTCTCCTAGAAGAATTCGGAATCCCTTTTGGAAAAAGAGCTAACAAGAAACATTTGGGAGTATAGGGAGGGCTATGGCAAAAAAGGAAATATCCTCAGACAAAAACTTTAAAGAAGGTTTCTGTGAAACTGCTTTTTGGTAGATGTATTTATTCATCTCGCATAGTTCAAACCTTTCTTATATTATGCAATTTGGAAACTCCATCATGCACGGATCTTTGAAGGCACATTCAGGAGCACATTCAGGCCTATGGTGTAAGAGGAGATATCTTCAGATAAAAACTGGATAGAAGCTTTCTGATAAAGTACTTTGTTATGTTTGCATTCCACTCAGGGAGTTATACCTCTTCTCTCACAAGGCAACATTTGAACACACTTCCTGTGAAATCGAAAAAGTGATATTTCAGAACGTCTTGAGGACTATGGTGAATAGTGAAATATAGTGAAATAAAATCAAGGAAGAAGCGTTCCAAGAATCTTCTCTCTGATATGAGCCTTCACTTTACAGAGTTAATGCTTACCCTATGTTGCCCAGTTTCGAAATTCTGTCTTTGAAGAATCTGTGAATGGATATTTGTGATGCCCGGAGGCTTGTGGTGAGCAAGGAAATGTCTTCCAATGAAACCTGCAGAGAAACTTTCTGAGCAACTGCTTTGCATTGAGTGTATTCGTCTCAGAGACTGAAACCATTCTTTGGATTGAGCAGGTTGAAATCAGTTTTTTTGTGGCATCTGAGGAAGGACATTTGGGAAGGATCCTTAGAATATGGAGAAAGAAATATCCTCAGGTAAATTCCAGAAGGAAGCTTTCTGTGAAACTTCTCTGTGTCGTCTTAATTCCACTCGCTCAGTTAAGCCTCTGTTTTCAGAAAAGGGAAGTATGTGCACACGGAAACTGGAGAGGCAACCGGAGGCCTATATGACCAAGGACATGCCTTCCATCGAAAATTGGAGAGAAGGTTTCTGTGCAACTCTTTTGTGATGTTTGTATTCATGTCATAGAGTTAAATCGTTCTTTGGATTGAGCAGTTTGAAATCACTGTTTCTGTGGAATCTCAGAAACGACATTTTGAAACGATCTTTAGAATATCCTGAAAAACAAATAACCTCAGAGAGAAACCAGAAGGAAGCTTTCTGTGAAACTGCTCTGTGTCACGTGAATTCCGCTCACACAGTTAAGCTTCTCTTTTCATTGAGCAGTATCGTAACACTGTGTTTGTTTATTCTGCGAAGGGATATTCAGGAGCACTTTGAGACTTATGGTGAGAAAGGAAACGTCTTAAGATAGAAACTGGAGAGAAGCTTTCTGAGGAGCTGATTTGTGACATGTGCATTCCACTCACAAAAATACACCTTTCTCCTCCTAGAGGATTTCAGCATCCATTTTGGAGAAAGAGATACCAAGAAACATTCTGGAGTATAGGGAGGGGTATGGTGAAAAAAGAAATATTTTCAGAAAAAACTGGAAAGAAAATTTCCGTGAAAGTGCTTTGTGGTAGATATATTTATTCATCTGCCATAGTTAAAACTTTTCTTATAGTATTCAGTTTGGAAAATCCATCGTGCATGGATCCTCGAAGAGACGTTCGGGAGCACATTCAGGCCTACGGTGAAAGAGGAGATTTTATCCTATAAAAACTGGATAGAAGCTTTCTGAGAAACTATTTTGTGATGTATGCATTCCACTCAGGGAGTTATACCTCTTTTCTCACAAGGCAGTGTTTGAACACTGTTCCTGTGAAACCGAAAAAGTGATATTTTGGAGTGCATTGAGGACTATGGCGAATAGTGAAATATACTGAAATAAAATCGAGGAAGAAGCGATCCAAGAATCTGTTCTCTGATATGTGCATTCACTTCACAGAGTTAATGCTTACTCTATGTTGCCCAGTTGCGAAATTCTGTCTTTGAAGAATCTGTGAAGGGATATTTAGTGATGCCCGGAGGCTTGTGGTGAGCAAGGAAACGTCTTCTGATGAAACCTGCAGAGAAACTTTGTGAGCAACTGCTTTGCATTGTGTGTATTCATCTCATAGAGTTAAATCATTCTTTGGATTGAGCATCTTGAAATCACTATTTTTGTGGCATCTGAGGAAGGACATTTGGGAAGGATCCTTAGAATACGGAGCAAGAAATTTTGTCAGGTAAAATCCAGAGGGAAGCTTTCTGTGAAACTGCTCTGTGTCGTCTTAATTCTTCTTGCACAGTTAACCCTCACTTTTCATTGAGCAGTTTTCTAACCCTATGTACGTTTTGCTTGTGATGGGATATTCAGGAGCACTTTGAGGCTTACAGTGAAAAAGGAAATATATTCAGACCGAAACTGGAGAGAAGCTTTTCGAGGAACTGTCTTGTGACTTGTGCATTCCACTCAAAGTGTTATACCTCTCTTCTCATAGAGAGTCGGGGAAAATCTTTTGGAGAAACAGGTATCGTGTCATATTTGGGAGCATGTTGATTCCAATGGTGAAAAGGGAAATAGCCTCAGACAAAAACCGGAAAGAAGTTTTCTAGGAAATTATTCTGTGATATGTGTATTCATTTCACATAGATAAAGCTTCCTTTACATTACACAGTTTGGAAACTGTTATGTACGGATCCACGAGGGGAGCTTCGGGAGTACATTCAGGACTATGGAGAAAAAGGAAATATCTGCAGATAATAACTGGAAAGAAGCCTTCTGTGAATCTGCCTTTTGCTATATTTATTTATCTCACATAGTTGAAGCTATCTTTCCATTATGTGGCGTGTTAACTCCCACGTGGATGGATCCAAGAAGGGATATTTGGGATCACATTCAGACCTATGGTGAAATAGAAAGTATAGTCAGATAAAAACTGGTGAGAACGTTTTTGAGAAACTGCTTGGTGATGCGTGCATTCCACTCAGGGAGTTATAAATTTCTTCTCATAAGGCACAGTTTGAACACTGTTCCTGTAAAACCAAAAGAGTGATATTTGGAGCACATTGAAGACTATGGCAAAAAGTGAAATGTCGTCCAATAAAAACAGAAAGAAGCACTCGAAGAAACTGCTCTCTGACATGTCCATTCTTTTCACAGGGTTAAAGCTTACTCTACATGTCCCAGTTTGAAAGTCTTTGAGGGTTCTGTGAAGGGATAGTAAGTGGCAACCAGAGGCCTGTGTGAGAGCAAGGAAATGTCTTCCATCGAAAATTGGAGAGAAGCTTTCTGCAACTCTTTTGTGATGTTTGTATTCATCTCATAGAGTTAAATCATTCTTGGATTGAGCAGTTTGAAATCACTGTTTCTGTGGAATCTGAGAAAGGACATTTGGAAATGCTCTTTAGAATATCCTGAAAAAGAAATAAACTCAGAGAGAAACCAGAAGGAAGCTTTCTGTGAATCTGCAGTCTGTCAAGTGAATTCCACTCACACAGTTAATCTTCTCTTTGCATTGAACAGTATCATAACACTGTTTTTGTTTAGTCTGTGAAGGGATATTTGGGAGCACTTTGAGGCTTATGGTGAGAAAGGAAACGTCTTAAGATAGAAACTGGAGAGAGGCTTTCAGAGAAGCTGCTTTTTGATGTGTGCATTCCACTCACAGAAATATTCCCTTCTTCTCATAGAGGATTCCGGAATCCCTTTTGGATAAACAGCTACCAGGAGACATTTGGAAGTATAGGAAGGGCTATGGTGAAAAAGGAAATATCCGCAGACCAAAACTGGAAAGAATATTTCTGTGAATCTGCTTTGTGTTAGATATAGTTACTCATCTCGCATAGTTAAAACTTTTCTTGATTACGCAGTTTGGAGACTCCATCATGCACGGATCCGCGAAAGGACATTCAGGAGCACATTCAGGCTGACCATGAAAGAGGAGATATCTTCAGATAAAAACTGGATAGAAGCTTTCTGAGAAACTACTTTGTGATGTATGCATTCCTCTCAGGAGTTATACCTCTTTTCTCAAAAGGCAGCATTTGAACACTGTTCCTGTGAAACAAAAAGTGATATTTCAGACTGCATTGAGGACTATGGCAAATAGTGAAATATACTGAAATAAAATCGAGGAAGAAGCATTCCAAGAATCTGCTCTCTCATATTTGCATTCACTTCACAGAGTTAATGCTTACTCTATGTTGCCCAGTTGGAAACTCTGTCTTTGAAGAATCTGTGAAGGGATATTTATTGATGCCCAGAGGCTTGTGGTGAGCAAGGAAACGTCTTCCAATGAAACCTGCAGAGAAACTTTCTGAGCAACTGCTTTCTGATGTGTGTATTCGTCTCATAGAGTTAAACCATTCTTTGGATTGAGCAGCTTGAAATCACTGTTTTTGTGGAATCTGAGGAAGGACATTTGGGAACAATCCTTAGAATATGGAGAAAGAAATATCAGGTAAAATCCAGAGGAAGCTTTCTGTGAAACTGCTCTGTGTCTTAATTCCTCTTGCTCAATTAAGCCTCTTTCATTGAGCAGTTTTCAACCCTGTGTATGTTTATGTGATGGATATTCGGGAGCACTTTGAGGCTTACAGTGAAAAAGGAAATATGTTCAGACCAAAACTGGAGAGAAGCTTTCGAGGAACTGCTTTGTGACGTGCATTCCACTCACAGTGTTATACCTCTTCTCATACAGCGTCGGGGAAACCCTTTGGAGAAACAGGTATGTGACATGATGCCGATGAAAAGGAAATAGCCTCAGACAAAAAGAAGCTTAGAAACTACTCTGTGATATGTGTAATCATCTCACATAGATAAAGTTTCTTTACATTATGCAGCTTGAAACTGTCATGGACGGATCCATGAAGGACCTTCGGAGCACATTCAGGACTATGGTGAAAAAGGAAATATCTTCAGATAAAAACTGGAAAGAAGCTTTCTGTGAATCTGCTTTTTGCTATGTTTATTCATCTCTCACATATGAAGCTTTCTTTACATTACAGCTTGAAACTTGATGGATCCAAGGATATTTGGGATCACATTCGGCCTATGGTGAAATAGGAAATATAGTCAGATAAAACTGGAGAGAAGCTTTCTGAGACACTTGTGATGTGTGCATTCCACTCAGGAGTTATAACTTTCTTCATAAGGCACAGTTTGAACACTGTTCCTGTAAAACCAAAAGAGTGATATTTGGAGCACATTGAAGACTATGGCAAAAGTGAAATGTCATCCAATAAAACAGAAAGTGCAAGAAACTGTTTCATGTCCATTCACAGGGTTAAAGCTACTCTACATTTCCCAGTTTGAAAGTCTCTTGAGGGTTCTGTGAAGGGATAAGTGGCAACCGAGGCCTGTGTGAGCAAGGAAATGTCTTCCATCGAAAATTGAGAGAAGCTTTCTGCACAACTTTGTGATGTTTGTATTCATCTCACAGAGTTAAACATTCTTTGGATTGAGCAGCTTGAAATCACTGTTTTTGTGGAATCTGAGGAAGGACATTTGGGAACAATCCTTACAATATGGAGAAAGAAATATCCAAGGGTAATATCGAGACGGAAGCTTTCTGTGAAACTGCTCTGTGTCCTCTTACTTCCTCTTGCTCAATTAAGCCTCTCTTTTCGTTGAGCAGTTTTCTAACCCTGTGTATGTTTACACTGTGATGGAAAATTCGGTAGCACTTTGAGCCTTACAGTGAAAAAGGAAATATGTTCAGACCAAAACTGGAGAGAAGCTTTCAAAGGAACTGCTTTGTGACTTGTGCATTCCACTCAGAGTGTTATACCTCTCTTCTCATACAGCGTCGGGGAAACCCTTTTGAAGAAACAGGTACCAAGTGATGTTCTGGACATGTTGATGCCGATGGAGAAAAGGAAAATAGCCTCAGACAAAAAATGCAAAGAAGCTTTCAAGGAAACTTACTCTGTGATATGTGTAATCATTTCACATAGATAAAGGTTTCTTTACATTATGCAGCTTGGAAACTGTCATGCGGATCCACGAAGAGACCTTCAGGAGCACATTCAGGACTATGGTGAAAAAGGAAATATCTTCAGAAAAAAACTGGAAAGAAGCGTTCTGTGAATCTGCTTTTTGCTATGTTTATTCATCTCACATATTTGAAGCTTTCTTTACATTACACGGCTTGGAAACTCCTTTGAGGGTGGACCCCCATAGGTGTATTTGGGATGACATTCGGACCTATGGTGAAATAGGAAATATAGTCAGAAAAAAGCTGGAGAGAAACTTTCTGAGACTACTTAGTGATGTGTGCATTCCCCTCAGGGAGTTATAACTTTCTTCTCATAAGGCACAGTTTGAACACTGTTCCTGTAAATCTAAAACAGTGATATTTGGAGCACATTGAAGACTATGGAAAAAGTGAAATGTCATCCAATAAAATGCAGAAAGAAGCACACGAAAAAATTGCTCTCTGGCATGTCCATGCTTTCACAGGGCTAAAGCTCACTCTAAAATTCCCAGTTTAAAAGTCGATCTTTGAGGGTTCTGTGAAGGGATACTAAGTGGCAACCTGAGGCCTGTGTGAGACAAGGAAATATCTTCATCGAAAATTGGAGAGAAGCATTCTGCACAATTCTTTTGTGATGTTTGTATTCCGCTCACAGAGTAAAATCATTCTTTGAATTGAGCAGTTTGATATCAGTGTATCTTTGGAACCTGAGAAAGGACATTTGGAAACGCTCTTTAGAATATCCTGAAAAAGAAATAACCTCTGAGGGAAACCAGAAGAAAGCTTTCTATGAAACTGCTCTGTGTCACGTGAATTCTGCTCACACAATTCAGATTCTCTTTTCATTGAGCCATATCATAACACTATTTTTTTTAGTCTGGGAAGGGATATTGAGGAGCACTTTGAGACTCACAGTGAGAAAGGAAATGTCTTCAGATAGAAACTTGAGAGAAGCTTTCTGAGGAACTGCTTTGTGACGTGTGCATTCCACTCACAGGAATATACCTTTCTTCTCCTAGAGGATTTCAGAATTCCTTTTGGTGAAAAAGCTACCAAGAGACATTTTGGAGTGTAGGGGGTGCTATGGTGAAAAAGGAAATATCCTCAGAGAAAAACTGGAAAGAAGATTTCTGTGAAACCGCTTTGTGTTAGATGTATTTATTCATCTCGCATAGTTAAAACTTTTCTTATATTATGCAGTTTGGAAACACCGAAATGCACGCATTCGCAATGGGACATTCGGAGCTCATTCAGGCCTATGTTAAAAGGGGAGATATCTTCAGATAAAACTGGATAGAAGCTTTCTGAAACTACTTTTTGATGCATGCATTCTACTCATGGAGTTATACCTCTTTTCTTTTCACAGAAATCTTCTTTCCAGTTTTCAATATGAAGATATTTCCTTTTTCACCATAGTCCTGAATGTGTTCCTGAAGGTCCCTTCGTGGATCCGTTCATGACAGTTTCCACGCTGCGTAATGTAAATAAAGCTTTATCTATGTGAGATTATAACACATATCACAGAGAATTTTCCTTGAAAGCTTCTTTCCAGTTTTTGTCTGAGGCTATTTCCCTTTTCAACATCGGCATCAACATGCTCTGGAATATCACTTGGTACCTGTTTCTTCAAAATGGTTTCCCCGACGTCATATCAGAAGAGAGGTATAACACTGTGAGTGAAATGCACACGTCACAAAGGAGTTCCTTGGAAAGATTCTCTCCAGTTTGGGTCTGAACATATTTCCTTTTCCACCGCAAGCTTCAAGGTGCTCCCGAATATCCCATCATACGCTAAACATACACAGGGTTAGAAAACTGTTCAATGAAAAGAGATGCTTAACTGAGTGAGAGGAATTAAGACGACAGAGAGCAGTTTCACAGAAAGTCTCCTTTTGGATTTTTCCAGAGGATATTTCTTTCCCCATAATCTAAGGATTCTTTAAAAATGTCCTTCCTAAGATTCCACAAAAATAGTGATTTCAACCTGCTCAATCAAAAGAATGGTTTCACTCTATGAGATGAATACACACATCGCAAAGCAGTTGCTCAGAAAGTTTCTCTGCAAGTTTCATCACAAGACGTTTCCTTGCTCACGACAATCCTCTGGGCGTCACTTAATATCCCTTCACAGATTCTTCAAAGACAGAATTTCGAAATTGGGCTACAAAGAGTAAGCATTAACTTCGTGAAGTGAATGCACATATCAGAGATCAGATTCTTGGAACGCTTCTTCTTCGATTTTATTTCAGCATATTTCACTATTCACCATAGTCGTCAATGTGCTCTGAAATATCCCTCTTTTGGTTTCACATGAACAGTATTCAAACTCTGCCTTGTGAGAAAAGAGGTATAACTCCCTGAGTGGAATGTGTACATCACAAAGTGGTTTCTCAGAAAGCTTCTATCCAGTTGTATCAAAAGATATCTTCTGTTTCACCGCAGGCCTGAATATGCTCCCGAATGTCCCTTCGCGGATCCGTGCATGATGGAGTTTCCAAAGGGCATAATAAAAGAAATGTCTTAACTATGTGAGATGTACAAATATATCTAACACAAAGCAGTTTCACATTAATCTTCTTTCTAGTTTTTGTCTGAGGATATTTCCTTTTTCACCAGAGCCCTCCTTATACTCCCGAATGTCTCTTGGTAGCTCTTTCTCTAAAAGGGATTCCGGAAACCTCTAGGAGAAGAAAGGTATATTTCTGTGAATTTAATGCACATGTCTCAAAGCAGCTCCTCAGAAAGCTTCTCTCCAGTTTCTCTCTGAAGACGTTTCCTTTCTCACTGTAAGCCACAAAACGCCCCTGAGTAACCCTTCGCAGACTAAAGAAAAACAGTGTTCTGATACTGCTCAATGTAAACAGAAGCTCAACTGTGTCAACAGAATTCAGGTGACTCAGAGCAGTTTCCCAGAAACATTTCTTCTGATTTCTCTCTGAGGTTATTTGTTTTTCAGGATATTGTAAATATCGTTTCCAAATGTCCTTTCTCAGATTCCATAGGAAGAGTGATTTCAGACTGCTCAATCCAAAGAATGATTTATCTCTATGAGATGAATGCAACCATCCCATTCCTTTCCATTCCATATACCGCCTTTTACCCTATTCCATTCCTTTCCTTTCCATTCCATTCCACATTCCATTCTAATCCATATTCCATTCCATTCCATTCCATATTCCTTCCATTCCATTTAATTTTCTTCCGTTGCATTCCATTCTAGCTCATATTTCGTTCCATTCCATTCCGTTGCCTTCCTCTCCATTCCATATTCCATTCCATTCCATATTCCATTCCGTTTCTTTCCGTTCCATTCCATTCCATTCATTCCATTCCATTCCGTTCCATTCAAGTCCTTTCCTATTCCTTTCCAGTCCATATTCCTTTCTATTCCATATTCCATTCCATCCCATATCCATTCCATCCATTCAATTCCATTGCTTTCCATATTCCATTCCATTCCTTCCGTTAATTCCTTTTCCTTTCATTCATTACCAAATTCCATTCCATTCCATATTGCATTCCATTCCATTCAATTCCTTATTCCATTCCATTCCATTCATTCCATTCTATCACATTCCATATACCATTCCATTCTTCCATTCCATTTCATTCTGTATT
>DAKLCV010000676.1:0-10122 GCA_030247045.1 Colobus guereza
CTGTGAGATGAATTCACATCACAAAGAACTTTCTCAGAAAGTTTCTTTCTAGTTTTTATCTGAGGATATTTCCTTTGTCACCATAGGCTTCAATGCACTCCAAAATATCCTTCTCAGATTCCCCAAAAACAGTGCTACCAAACTGCTCCATGAAAAGAATGGTGTAACTCTGTGAGATGAATTCACACATCACAAAGAACTTTCTCAAAAAGCTTCTTTCTAGTTTTTATCTGAGGATATTTCCTTTGTCACCTTCGGCTTCAGTGCAGTCCAAAATATTCCTCCTCAGATTCCCCAAAAACAGTGCTACCAAACTGCTCCATGAAAAGAATGGTGTAACTCTGTGAGATGAATTCACACATCACAAAGTTGTTTCTCAGAAAGGTTCTTCTAGTTTTTATCTGAGGATATTTTCTAGGTCTCAATGTGCTCCCAAATGTCCCTTTGCAGATTCCACGAAAACAGTATTAGCAAACCCCTCCATGAAAAGAAAGGTGTAACTCTGTGAGATGAATTCACACATCACAAAAATCTTTCTCTGAAAGCTTCTTTCTAGTTTTTATCTGAGTATATTTCCTTTGTCACCATAGGTTTCAAGGAGATCAAAACTATCCCTTCTCAGACTCCCCAAATACAGTGCTATCAAACTGATCCTAAAGAATCGAAATGAATTAACACATCATAAAGTGGTTTCTCAATATGCTCCTTTCTACTTTTTATATGAGGATATTTCCTTTGTCACCATAAGATTCAATGCACTCATAAATATCCCATTCCAGAATCCAAGAAAAGAGTGTTGGCAAATTAGTAACTGAAAAGAACAGTGTAACTCTGTGAGATGATTTCACACATCAAAAAGCAGTTTCTCAGAAAGCTTCTTTTTGATTTTTATCTGAGGCCATTTCATTTGTCACCTCAGACTTCAATGTGCTAACAAATATCCTATTGCATATTCCAGGAAAACAGTGTTATCAAACTGCTCATTGAAGAGAATGATGTAACTCTGTGAGCTGAATTCACACATCACAAAGAAGTTTCTCAGAAAACATCTTTTTGTTTTTTATCTGAGGATATTTCTTTGTCACCATAGGTTCCAATGTGCTCTCAAATATCCTAGTGCACATTCCAAGAAAACAGTGTTAGTAAACTGCTCAATGAAAAGAATGGTGTAACTCTGTGAGATGAATTCACACATCAAAAGAACTTTCTCAGAAAGCTTCTTTTGGTTTTATCTGAGGATATTTACTTTGTCACCATAGGCTTCAATGCACTCCCAAATATCCTTCTCAGATTCCCCAAAAACAGTGCTATCAAACTGATCCATGAAAAGAATGGTGTAACTCTGTGAGATGAATTAACACATCACAAAGAAGTTTCTCAGAAAGTTTCTTTCTACTTTTATATGAGGATATTTCCTTTGTCACCATAAGCTTCTGTGTGCTCCAAAATATCCCATTGCAGATTCCAAGAAGACAGTGGTAGCAAACTGCTCAATGAAAATAACAGTGTAAATCTGTGAGATGAATTCAAACATCACAAAGAAGTTTTGCAGAAAGCTTCTTTTTGGTTTTTATCTGAGGATGTTTCCTTTTTCACAATAGGCTTCAATGTCCTCCCAAATATTCTATTGCAGATTCCACAAAAACAGTGTTATCTAACAGCTCAGTGAAAAGAATGGTGTAACTCTGTGAGATGAATTCACACATCAGAAAGCAGTTTCTCAGAAAGCTTCCTTCCAGTTTTTATCTGAGGATATTTCCTTTTTAACTATAGACCTAAATGCGCTCCCAGATATCCCTTTACAGATTCCATGAAAACAGTGTTAACCATCTTCTCAATGAAAAGAAAAGTGTAACTCTGTGACATGAATTCACACATCACAAAGCAGTTTCTCAGAAAGCTTCTTTTTAGTTTTTATCTGAGGATATTTTGATTTTCACCATAGGCCTCAAGGTGCTCCCAAATATCCCTTTGCAGATAACACGAAAACAGTGTTAGCAATGGGCTCCATGGAAAAAACAGTGCAACTCTCTGAATTCACACATCACAAAGAACTTTTTCAGAAAGTTTCTTTCTAGTTTTTATCTGAGTATATTTCCTTTGTCACCATAGATTTCAATGCGATCCAAAGTATCCCTTCTCAGATTGCCCAAATACAGTGCTAAAAAACTGCTCCAGGGAATGACTCACGTAACTCTGTGTGATGAATTAACACATCACAAAGTGGTTTCTCAGAAAGCTTCTTTCTTGTTTATATCTGAGGATGTTTCCTTTTCACCATAGGCTTCAATGTGCTCCCAAATATCCTTCTCAGATTCCCCAAAACAGTGTTAGCAAACTGTTCAATCAAAGAAAAGTTAAACACTTTCAGATGAATACACATCACAAAACAGTTTCTCAGAAAGTTTCTTTCTAGTTTTTATCTGAGTATATTTCCTTTGTCACCATAGGCTTCAATGTGCTCCCAAATATCCCATTGCAGATTTCAATAAAACAGTGTTATCAAACTGCTCCATGAAAAGAAACTTGTAACTCTGTGAGATGAATTCAAACATCACAAAGAAGTTTCTCAGAAAGCTTCTTTCTAGTTTTTATCTGAGGATATTTCCTTTGTCACCATAGGCTTCAATGCACTCCAAATTATCCTATTGCAAATTACATGAAAATATTGTTAAAAACTATTCCATTAAAGGACAGTGTAAATCTGTGAGATGAATTCACACATCACAAAGCAGTTTCTCAGAAAGCTTCTTTCAAGTTTTTATCTGAGATATTTCCTTTTCACCATATGTTGTCCCAAATATCCTTTGCAGATTCCATGAAAACAGTGTTAGTAAACTGCTCCATGAAAAGAAAGGTGTAACTCTGTGAGATGAATTCACACATCACAATGCAGTTTCTCAGAAAGCTTCTTCTAGTTTTTATCTGAGGATATTTCCTTTGTCACTATAGGCTTCAATGCGATCCAAAGTATCCCTTCTCAGATTCCCAGAAACAGTGCTACCAAACTGCTCCATGGAAAGAATCACATAACTCTGTGAGAAGAATTCACACATAACAAAGCAGTTTCTCAGAAGACTTCTTTCTAGTTTTTATAAGAGGATATTTCCTTTTCCACCATAGGCTTCAATGGACTCCCAAACATCCCTTCTCAGACACCACAAAAACAGTGATGCCAAAGTGCTCCCTCAATAGAAACGTTTAACTCTATGAGATGAATGCACACTTCACAAAGGAGTTTCTCAGAAAGCTTCTCTCAAGTTTTTACCTTAAGATATTTCCTTTTCGCCATTGGACTCTATGCTATCCTGAATATCCCTTTGCAGATTTCATAGAAACAGTGTTACCAAACTGCACGAAGAAAAGAAAGGTGTAACTCTGTGAGATATATTCACCCATCACAAAGCAATTTCTCAGGAAGCTTCTTTCTTGTATTTTTCTGAGAATATTTCCTTTGTTACCATATGTTTCAATACGCTCCTAATTATCCCATTGCAGATTCCAAGAAAACAGTGTTAACAAACAGATCAGTGAAAAGACAAGTGTAGCACAGTGAGATGAATTCGCCCTTCACAAAGCAGTTTTTCAGAAAGATTCTTTCTAATTTTTATCTGAGGATATTGCCTTTTTCACCATAGTTTTCAATGTGCTACAATATATCCCTTTGCGATTCCACAAAAACACTGTTAGCTGACTGCTACATGAAAAAAATTGTGTAAGTCTGTGAGATGAGTTCACACATCCAAAGAAGTTTCTCAGAAAATTTCTGTCTTGTTTTTATCTGAATGTATTTCCTGTGTCACCATAGGCTTCAATGCTATACAAAATATCCCTACTCAGATTAACCAAAAACAGTGCTACCAAACTGCTCATTGAAAAGAAAGGTGTAACTCTGTGAGCTGAATTCACAAATCACAAAGAAGTTTCTCAGAAAGCTTCTATCTAGTTTTTATCTGAGGATATTTCCTTTGTCACCCTATGCCTCAATGCACTCCAAAATATCCCATTGAAAATTCCATAAAAACAGTGCTACCAAACTGCTCATGTAAGGAAACCTGTAAATCTGTGAGATGAATTCACAAATTACAAAGCAGTTTCTCAGAAAGCTTCTTTCTAGTTTTTTTTTTTTGAGGATACTTCCTTTATCACCATAAGCTTCAACAGGCTCCAAAAGATTCCATTGCAATTCCAACTAAACAGTGTTAGCAAACTGCTCAATGAAAAAAACAGTGTAACTCTGTCAGACGAATTCACACACTGAAAGCTGTTTCTCAGAAAGCTTCTTTCTAGTTTTTCTCTGAGGACATTTCCTTTATCATCGTAGGCCTCAATGTACTCCCGGATATACCATTGCAAATTCCAATAAAAAAGTGTTAGCAAACTTCTCTATGAAAAGAACGTTGCAATCCTGTGAGATGAATTCACACATCACAAAGAAATTTCACTGAAAGATTCTTTTGGTATTTTTCTAAGGATATTTCATTTGTCACTGTAGGCTTCAATGTGCTCCCAAATATCTTATTGAAGATCCCACGAAAACAGGGTTATCAGACTGCTCAAGGAAAAGAATGGTATAAATCTGTAAGATGAATTCACACATCACAAAGCAGTTTCTCAGAGTGTTTCTTTCTGGTTTTTTTTCTGAGGATATTTCCTTTTCACCATAGGCCTCAATGCACTCCCAAATATCCTTTGCAGATTCCACGAAACATGTTAGCAAACTGCTCCATGAAAATAAAGGTGTAAGTCTGTGAGATGAATTCACGCATCACACAGAAATATCTCAGAAAGCTTCTTCTAGCTTCATCTGAGGGTATTTCCTTTGTCACCATAGGCTTCATTGCAATAGAAAATAACCCTTCTCAGATTCCCCAAAAACACTGCTACAAAACTGATCCTTGAAATGAATCATGTAACACTCTGAGATGAATTAATACATCACAAAGAAGTTTCTCAGAATGCTTCTTTCTAGTTTTCGTCTGAGGATATTTCCTTTGTCACCTTAGGTTTCAATGCAATCCAAAATATCACATCTCACATTCCCCAAAAATAGTGCTATCAAAGTGCGCCATGAAAATATAGGTGTAGCTCAGTGAGATGAATTCACACATCACTAAACAGTTTCACAGAAAGCTTATTTTTTTTGTCTGAGAATATTTCGTTTGTCACCAAATTCTTCAATGCACTCTGAAATATCCTATTGCAGATTCCACGAAAACAGTTTTAGCATACTGCTCCATGAAAAGAGTGGTGTAACTCTGTGAGATGAATCACACATCACAAATTAGTTTCTCAGAAAGATTCCTTCTAGTTCTTATCTGAGGATATTTCCTTTTTAACCATCATCTTAACTCACTCCCAAATATCACATTGTAGATTCCATGAAAACAGTGTTAGCCAGCTGCTCCATGAAAAGAAAGGTGTTACTCTGTGAGATGAATACACACATCACAAAGAAGTTTCTCAGAAAGTTTTTTGCTGGTTTTTATGTGATTATATTTCCATTGTCACACTAGGCTACTATGTGATCCCAAATATCCCTACTCAGATTCCCCAAAAAGAGTGGAACCAAATTGTTCCATGAAAAGTTTGGTGTAACTTGGTGATATGAATTCACACATCACAACGCTGTTTCTCAGAACACTTTTTTCTAGATTTTATCTCCGATATTTCCTTTATATCCATATTCCTCAATGCCCTCTGGAATATCCATTGCAGATTCCAAGAAAAAAGTGTTAGAAAACTTCTCAATGAAAAGAATGGGGTAACTGTGTGAGATGAATTCACACATCATAAAGCAGTTTCACAGAAAGCTTCTTTTTGATTTTTATCTGAGGATATTTCCTCTTTCACCATAGGTCTCAATGTGCTCCCAAATATCCCTTGACAGATTCGAAAAAACAGTGTGAGCAAATGGCTCCATGAAAAGAATGGTGAAGGTCTGTGAGATGAATTCACATATCACAAAGAACTTTCTCAGAAAGCTTCTTTCAAGTTTTATCTGAGGATACTTCCTTTGTAACCATATGCCTCAACTTGCTCCCAAATATCTCTTTGTAGGTTACACGAAAACAGTGTTAGCAAACTGCTCCATGAAAAGAATGTTGTTACCCTGTGAGATGAATACACACACCACAAAACAGTTTCTCAGAAACTTCTTTCTAGTTTTTGTCTGAGGATATTTCCTTTGTCACCTTAGGCTTCAATGCGATCCAAAATATCCCTTCTCAGACTCCCCAAAAACAGTGTTAAAAAACTGCTCCATGAAAAATATGGTGTAACTCTGTGAGATGAATTGATACATCACAAAGTGATATCTCAGAAAGCTTCTTTCAGCTTTTATCTGAGGATATTTCCTTTTTCACCATATTCCTCAATGAGCTCCAGAATAACCCATTGCAGATTCCAGGAAAAAACTGTTAGTAAAGTTCTCAATGACAGGAATGATGTGACACTGTGAGGTGAATTGACACATCACAAAGCAGTTTCACAGAAAGCCTCTTTTTGGTTTTCATCTGAGGATATTTTCTTTGTCACAGTAGACTTCAATGCGCTCCCAAATATCCTATTGCGTAGTCCAATAAAGCAGTGTAGTCAAACTGCTCAATGAAAATAACGGTGTCACTCGGTGAGTTTAATTCACACATCTCAAAGCAGTTTCTCAGGAAGTTTCTTTCTGGTTTTTATCTGAGGATATTTCCTTTTTCATGATAGGCCTCAAACTGCTCACAAATATCCCTTTGCAGATTCCACGAAAACAATGTTAGCAAATTGCTCCAGGAAAACAAAGGTGTTCCTCTGTGAGATGAATACAGACATCACAAAGAGGCTTCTCAGAAAGCTTCTTTCTAGTTTTTATCTGAGTATATTTCCTTTGTCACCACAGGCTTAAATGCGATCAAAAATATCCCTTCTCAGATTCCCCAAAGACAGTGCTACCAAACTGCTCCATAGAAAGATTCGTGTAATTCTGTGAGATGAATAAACAAATCACAAGGGAGTTTCTCAGAAGGTTTCTTTCTAGTTTTTATATGAGGATATTTCCTTTTCCACCATAGACTTCAATGCACTCCCAAGTATCCCTTCTCGGATACCACAAAACAGTGTTAACAAACTGCTCAATGAAAAGAACAGTGTAACTCTGTGAGATGAATGCACACTTCACAAAGAAGTTTCTCAGAAAGCTTCTTTCAGTTTTTATCTGAAGTTATTTCCTTTTCACCATTGTACTTCAATGCTCTTGAATATCCCTTTGCAGATTCCACAAAAACATTGTTAACAAACTGCTCAATGAAAAGAAAGTTGTAACTCGGTGAGATGAATTCACCCATCACAAAGAAGTTTCTCAGAAAGATTCTTTCTGGTTTAAATCTGAGGATATTTCCTTTTTCAACACTGGCTTCAATACACTCCCAAATGTCTCCTCTAAGATACCACAAAACAGTGATGCCAAACTGCTCAATGAACAAAAATTTTAAACTCTATGAGATGAATGCACACATCACAAAATAGTTTCTCGAAAAGCTTTTCTCCAGTTTTTATCTGAAGTTATTTCCTTTCTCACCATAGGTGTCTAGGACCTCCTGAGGTCCTTTGCAGATTCCATACAAACAGTGCTACAAAACTGCTCATAGAAAGCAAATGTGTACCTCTGTGTGATGAATTCACCCATCATAAAGAAATTTCTCAGAAAGTTTCTTTCTATTTTTTATCTGAGGCTATTTTCTTTGTCACCATAGGCTTCAATGTGCTCCCAAATATAATATGGCAGATTCCACGAAAACAGTGTTATCAAACTGCTCAATGACAAGAACAGGGTAACTCTGTTAAGTGAATTCACACATCACAAAGCAGTTTCTCAGAAAACTTCTTTCTCATTTTTATGTGAGGATATTTCCCTTTTCACTATATGCCTCAAGGGGCTCCAAAATATCCATTTGCAGATTCCACAAAACAGTGTTAGAAAACTGCTCCATGAAAAGAAAGGTATAACTCTGTCAGATGAATTCACATCTCATGAAGAACTTTCTCAGACAGCTTCTTTCTAGTTTTTATCTGAGGATATTTCCTTTGTCATCCTAGGCTTGAATGCGATCCAAAATATCCCTTCTCAGATTCACGATAAAAAGTGCTACCATACTGATACATGACAACTATTGTGTAACTCTGTGAGATGAATTAACACATCACAAATCAGTTTCTCAGAAAGCATCTTTCTAGTTTTTATATTAGGATATTTCCCTTTCACCATAATATTCAATGTGTTCTGAAATATCCCATTGCAGATTCCAAGGAAACTGTGTTAGCAAACTGCTCCATAGAAAGAATCATGTAACTCTGTGAGATGAATTTACACATCACAAAGCAGTTTCTCAGAAATCTTCTTTCTAGTTTTTATCTGAGGATATTTCCTTTTTCACCAAAGGACTCAATGCGCTCCCAAATATCCCTTGCAGATTCCACGAAAACAGTGTTAGAAAACTGCTCCATGAAAAGAAAGGTGTAACTCTGTGAGATGAATTCACACATCACAAAGCAGTTTCTCAGAAACCTTCTTTCTAGTTTTTATCTGAGGATATTTCCTTTTCACCATAGGCTTCAATGTGATCCAAAATATCCTTCTCAGATTCCCCAAAACAGTGCTACAAACTGCTCCATGAAAAGAAGGTGTAACTCTGTGTGATGAATTCACAAATCACAAAGCAGTTTCTCAGAAAGCTTCTTTCTTGTTTTGTCTGAGGAAATTTCCTTTGTCACCATAAGCTTCAATGTGCTCCCAAATATCCATTGCAGATTCCAAGAAAACAGTGTTAGCAAACTGCTCAATGAAAAGAACAGTGTAACTCTGTGAGATGAATTCAAACATCACAAACAGTAACTCAGAATGCATCTTTTGGTTTTATCTGAGAATATTTCCTTTGTCACCATAGGCTCAATGCGATCCAAAATATCCTTTGCAGATTCCACAAAACAGTGTTAACAAACTGCTCAATGAAAAGAATGGTGTAACTCTGTGAGATGAATTCACATCACAAAGAACTTTCTCAGAAACCTTCTTTCTAGTTTTCATCTGAGGATATTTCCTTTGTCACCATAAGCTTCATTGCGATCCAAAATATCCCTTGCAGATTCCACGAAAACAGTGTTAGCAAACTGCTCAATGAAAAGAATCATGTAACTCTGTGAGTTGCATTCACACATCACAAAGCAGTTTCTCAGAAGACTTCTTTCTAGTTTTCATCTGAGGATATTTCCTTTTTCACCATAGCCCTCAATGAGCTCCCAAATATCACTTTGCAGATTCCACGACAACAGTGTTAGCAAACTGTTCCAAGAAGGGAAGGGTGGAACTCTGTGTGATGAAGTCACACATCAGAAAACAATCTCTCAGAAAGCTTGTCTCTAGTTATTATCTGAGGATATTTCCTTTTTCACCATAGGCTTCAATGGCCTCCCAAATATCCTTTGCAGATTCCACGAAAAGAGTGTTAGGATACTGCTCCATGAAAAGAAAGGTGTAACTCTGTGAGATGAATTCACAGATCACAAAGAAGTTTCTCAGAAAGCTTCTTTCTAGTTTTCATCTGAGGATATTTCCTTTCTCACCATAGGCTTCAATGCGATCCAAAGTATCCCTTCTCAGATTCCCCAAAACAGTGTTAGAAAACTGCTCCATGAAAAGAATGGTGTAACTCTGTGAGATGAATTCACACATCACAAAGAAGTTTCTCAGAAAACTTCTTTCTAGTTTTCATCTGAGGATATTTCCTTTGTCACCATAGGCTTCATTGCGATCCAAAATATCCCATTGCAGATTTCAGTTTGAGGCTATTTCCTTTTCACTATATGCCTCAAGGGGCTCCAAAATATCCCTTCTCAGATTCCCCAAAACAGTGTTAGCAATCTGCTCCATGAAAAGAAAGGTGTAACTCTGTGAGATGAATTCACACATCACAAAGCAGTTTCTCAGAAAGCTTCTTTCTAGTTTTCATCTGAGGATATTTCCTTTTTCACTATATGCCTCAAGGGGCTCCAAAATATCCCATTGCAGATTCCACAAAACAGTGTTAGAAAACTGCTCCATGAAAAGAAAGGTGTAACTCTGTGAGATGAATTAACACA
>DAKLCV010000677.1:0-10119 GCA_030247045.1 Colobus guereza
TAATTTTAAACCCAAGTCTCTGCAACTGTGCAGGGCACTGTTACTTGTTACGGAGAAGCAGCACTAAGCTGTGAGGGCTGAATTTGAGCTCATCTTTAAAATCGATGTTTTCAAAGCTGGTTTCCTTTTTCAACCAGTGGAGTTCTCCACTCTTGTCTGCCTCTCTTGTCATAACTTCTGGTTTTTGTATCCACATCTTGTGCTTCTCCTTTCAGCCTTTTACCTTCTGATCAGAGACGTCCCCTCCGATTTCATCCATTCTGTCCATTTTCTACTCTCTGTTGGGGAATCCATGCTTTTAAAAACCAACTGTAAAATTTCTCTCTTACTGACTCTTTAAATTTTATTTTTAAAAGCAAAAAAAAAAAAAAGTTTAAACTAAACTTTTAAATAACCCTGCAGCCTGGCTCACAGCAAGCTTTCTTCTGCTAAAATTAACACAGATATGGTAAGATTAATACAAACTGTTTCTTATATATGTAGGAAATATTGTGACATTTAAGAATTTGATGTTTCAAAAATGATACAATTCTTTAAAAATAATTATGAATGCCAAGCAGCTGCAGTTCTTAGCAGTGATGATTGACTGCAGCTGTGGACTTCTTTCAACTGCTGTCTATGAAGACAGATGTTAGGTGCAGTGGTAAACATGCCACCTCACTCAGCCTCCAGTGTGTAGCCAACTCAGGACTCAGCTGATCCACATTTGCAGCCAGCAGTTTTCATGCTCAATAGGAGACCCACAGTTTCACTAAGGATTCAGGCTACAATCTGACATAAACAATTATCCCAAGTATATCTAGAAATGCAAATTTTACAGAGAGTTGAAAGTCAGTTTCCATGGTGAGAGAGAAATAAATTACTTGAATTACTATAAAAGCCACACTTTTAACAAACAGGAAAAACACATCCCTGTGTGTAAACTGAGATACCTGTTACAAACTTCCAGTAAAGATTCTATCTCAGTCTCCACTACCGTGTTTCCAGCACATTTCTGGTGCTACCTTTGAGCTAACCTTATTCCCTTCAAGGCTATTCAGATACTAAGCTGTACTTCAGGCACACAGATGGAAAGCAGTTTGAGCTCTTTAAGAGAAACTCCTCCCTATTCCCATCCAGCACTACATTATGTCTTTCTAAAACTGGAGGGGTAGCCTGTTTTCTCTTTCTGTCTATATAATATATCACAAACAGGGAGCAGAAATAGGGTGACAGAATTGTGTGTTCCCAGGAAAGCTGGTGGGGAAAAAAATGAAAGGAAGTAAGATTACAGGTAAGAATAATATTCTGCTTTCTATATAAAAATAAAAATTTTGAAAATTCAATGTCACATGCTGAAATCAACATTCCAGGTACAGCCAGGTGAGGTGCTGGGCATAGGCATTCAGAGGGCAGGTGGCATCTCTCTGATGACTGGGAATTAAAGAATGGTTGGCGTGGGCATCCCTGAATAAATGCAAAATGCTCTCCTCTATGTCTGGATTCAGCAGAACCTGGTCTAGCCCCAGGGTCTCCTACTGGGACACTCGAAAGACAAGACTAGTAAGCAAAAGCACTCAATAATACAGACGGATACTTTCACAGCAGCATTTAAAAGAAATAGATATATAAAATATATTTGCCTGCATAGACCTACAAATAGAGGTTACTCACAGAGATTACTGTAGCTCCAGCAGTTACCCATTGATCATAGAAAATGCCCAGTTCATCAGTTTAACGCTTGAGAAAAGTTAGCTTAAAAAGAAGCAAGCTAATTCAAAACATGCTGTTCTAGTCAACTGGAAGCAAATTAGTTTCAGATTTCCTGGCAGCCCCTTTTGCCCTGCACTGCACACGGTGATGTAAATGGAAGCACTTTGAGCACTTGGAACCCGAGCCGAGAGGAGCTGCTGCCTCAGTCCCTCTCACAAAGGCGGAAGCAGCCTGTTCTCCCGTTTGCTCTCCCTCTGTCTGCCTCTGCCGCTCTCTACCTTGGTAGCTTACCGAAAACAGCCACCATAGGGCGTTTTTATATTTGTGAAAACTACTTCCAAGGACATAATTGAGATGCCGGGAGTTTGCTTTAATGTAATCATGTCCCCCAGTGCAGCAGCAGGAAGCCCAGTAAAGGCTTGGAGACGATTGTACCACATCAAATGTGGACGTGTACTCAGTTTCCTCCTGTTCCCACCCACCGTCAAATGTGGAGGTGGACTCAGTTTCCACTCTTCTCACCAACCATCAAATGTGGACGTCGACTCAGTTTCCCGTTTCACACACCATCAAATGTGCACGTGGACTCAGTTTCCCCGTTCTCACCCGCCATCAAATGTGGATGTGGAATCAGTTTCTCCGTTCTCACCCACCATCAAATGTGGATATGGACCCAGTTTCCCCATTCTTCCCACCATCAAATGTGGACGAGGACTCAGTTTCCCCCTGTTCTCACCCACCATCAAATGTGGAGGTGGACTCAGTTTCCTCCTGTTGTCACCCACCATATAATGTGGACGTGGACTCAGTTTCCCCGTTCTCACCCACCATCAAATGTGGATGTGGACTCAGTTTCCCCGTTCTCACCCACCATCAAATGTGGACGTGGACCCAATTTCCCCGTTCTTGCCCACCATCAAATGTGGACGAGCACTCAGTTTCCCCCTGTTCTCGCCCACCATCAATTGTGGTTTTGGACTCAGTTTCCCTGATCTCACCCACCATCAAATGTGGATGTGGACTCAGTTTCCCGTATTCTCACCCACCATCAAATGTGGACGTGGACTCAGTTTCCCCGTTCTCACCCAGAATCAAATGTGGACGTGGACCCAGTTTCCCCTTTCTACCCCACCATCAAATGTGGACGTGGACTCAGTTTCCCCTGTTCTCACCCACCATCAAATGTGCACGTGGACTCAGTTTCCTCATTCTCACCCACCATCAAATGTGGACGTGGACCCAGTTTCCCCGTTCTTGCCCACCATCAAATGTGGACGAGGACTCAGTTTCCCCTGTTCTCACCCACCATCAAATGTGGACGTGGACTCAGTTTCCCCTGTTCTCACCCACCATCAAATGTGGACGTGGACTCAGTTTCCCCGTTCTCACACACCATCAAATGTGGATGTGGACTCAGTTTCCCCGTTCTCACCCACCATCAAATGTGGACGTGGACCCAGTTTCCTCGTTCTTGCCCACCATCAAATGTGGACGTGGACTCAGTTTCCCCCTGTTCTCGCCCACTATCACATGTGGATGTGGACTCAGTTTCCCTCTGTTCTCACCCACCATCAAATGTGGACGTGGACTCCGTTTTCTCCTGTTCTCACCCACCATCAAATGTCGACGTGGACTCAGTTTCCCCATTCTCACCCGCCATCAAATGTGGACGTGGGCCCTGTTTCCCCGTTCTCACCCACCATCAAATGTGAACGTGGACTCAGTTTCACTGTTCTCACCCACCATCAAATATGGACGTAGACCCAGTTTTCCTGTTCTTGCCCACCATCAAATGTGGACGTGGACTCAGTTTCCCCCTGTTCTCGCCCACCATCAAATGTGGATGTGGACTCAGTTTCCCTCTGTTCTCACCCACCATCAAATGTGGACGTGGACTCAGTTTCCCCCTGTTCTCACCCACCATCAAATGTGGACGTGGACTCAGTTTCCCCATTCTCACCCGCCATCAAATGTGGACGTGGGCCCTGTTTCTCCGTTCTCACCCACCATCAAATGTGAACGTGGACTCAGTTTCCCTGTTGTCACCCACAATCAATTGTGGACGTAGACCCAGTTTTCCTGTTCTGGCCCACCATCAAATGTGGACGTGGACTCAGTTTCCCCCTGTTCTCGCCCACCATCAAATGTGGTTGTGGACTCAGTTTCCCTCTGTTCTCACCCACCATCAAATGTGGACGTGGACCCAGGTTCCCGGTGTTGCCCACCATCTAATGTGGACGTGGAGTCAGTTTTCCCGTTCTCGCCCTCCATCAAATGTGAATGTGGACTCAGTTTCCCCGTTCTCACCCACCATCAAATGTGGACGTGGACTCAGTTTCCTCTTTCCCAACCACCATCAAATATGGGCGTGGACTCAGTTTCCCCTGTTCTAACCCACCATCAAATGTGGACGTGGACTCAGTTTCCCCCTGTTCTCGCCCACCATCAAATGTGGTTGTGGACTCAGTTTCCCTCTGTTCTCACCCACCATCAAATGTGGACGTGGACCCAGGTTCCCGTGTTGCCCACCATCAAATGTGGACGTGAGTCAGTTTCCCGTTCTCGCCTCCATCAAATGTGAATGTGGACTCAGTTTCCCTTCTCACCCACCATCAAATGTGACGTGGACTCAGTTTCCTCTTTCTCAACCACCATCAAATATGGGCGTGGACTCAGTTTCCTGTTCTAACCCACCATCAAATGTGGACGTGGACTCAGTTTCCCTGTTCTCGCCCACCATCAAATGTGGTTGTGGACTCAGTTTCCTCTGTTCTCACCCACCATCAAATGTGGACGTGGACCCAGGTTCCCGTGTTGCCCACCATCTAATGTGGACGTGAGTCAGTTTTCCGTTCTCGCCTCCATCAAATGTGAATGTGGACTCAGTTTCCATTCTCACCCACCATCAAATGTGGACGTGGACTCAGTTTCCTCTTTCCCAACCACCATCAAATATGGGCGTGGACTCAGTTTCCCTGTTCTAACCCACCATCAAATGTGCACGTGGACTCAATTTCCCTGTTCTCACCCACCATCAAATGTGGTTGTGGACTCAGTTTCCTCTGTTCTCACCCACCATCAAATGTGGACGTGGACTCAGTTTCTCTGTTCTCACCCACCATCAAATGTGGACGTGGACTCAGTTTCCCGTTCTCACCCACCATCAAATGTGGACGTGGACTCAGTTTCCCCTGTTCTCACCCACCATCAAATGTGACGTGGACTCAGTTTCCCTGTTCTCACCCACCATCAAATGTGGACGTGGACTCAGTTTCCCTGTTCTCACCACCATCAAATGTGGACGTGGACTCAGTTTCCTGCTCACCCACCATCAAATGTGGACGTGACCCAGTTTTCCTGTTCTCACCCACCATCAAATGTGGACGTGGACTCAGTTTCCCGTTCTCACCCACCATCAAATGTGGACGTGACTCAGTTTCCCTGTTCTCACCACCATCAAATGTGACGTGGACTCAGTTTCCATTCTCACCCACCATCAAATGTGGACGTGGACTGTTTCCCTGTTTCACCCACCATCAAATGTGCACGTGGACTCAATTTCCCGTTCTCACCCACCATCAAATGTGGACGTGGACTCAGTTTCCTGTTCTGGCCCACCATCAAATGTGGACGTGGACTCAGTTTCCCGCTTCTCACCCACCATCAAATGTGGACGTGGACTCAGTTTCTCTGTTCTCACCCACCATCAAATGTGGACGTGGACTCAGTTTCCCATTCTCACCCACCATCAAATGTGGACGTGGACTCAGTTTCCGTTCTCACCCACCATCAAATGTGGACGTGGACTCAGTTTCCGTTCTCACCCACCATCAAATGTGGACGTGGACCCAGTTTTCCTGTTCTTGCCCACCATCAAATGTGGACGTGGACCCAGTTTTCCTGTTCTCACCCACCATCAAATGTGGATGTGGACTCAGTTTCCTGTTCTCACCCACCATCAAATGTGGACGTGACTCAGTTTCCCATTCTCACCCACCATCAAATGTGGACGTGGGCCCTGTTTCTCCGTTCTCACCCACCATCAAATATGAATGTGGACTCAGTTTCCCTGTTCTCACCCACCATCAATTGTGGACGTAGACCCAGTTTTCCTGTTCTTGCCCACCATCAAATGTGGACGTGGACTCAGTTTCCCCCTGCTCTTGCACACCATGAAATGGGGATGTGGACTCAGTTTCCCTCTGTTCTCATCTACCATCAAATGTGGACGTGGACTGAGTTTCCCCTCTTCTCACCCACCATCAAATGTGGACGTGGACTCAGTTTCCGCGTTCTCACCCACCATCAAATGTGGACGTGGACTCAGTTTCCTCGTTCTCATCCACCATCAAATGGGGACGTGGACTGTTTCCCCTGTTTCACCCACCATCAAAGTGGACGTGGACTCAGTTTCCCCGTTCTCACCCACCATCAAATGTGGATGTGGACTCCGTTTCGCCGTTCTCACCCACCATCAAATGTGGACGTGGACACAATTTCCCCATTCTTGCCCACCATCAAATGTGAACGAGGACTCAGTTTTCCCCTGTTCTCGCCCACCATCAAATGTGGTTATTGACTCAGTTTCCCTGATCTCACCCACCATCAAATGTGGATGTGGACTCAGTTTCCCGTATTCTCACCCACCATCAAATGTGGACGTGGACTCAGTTTCCCCCCGTTCTCACCCACTATCAAATGTGGACGTGGACTCAGTTTCCTGCTCACCCACCATCAAATGTGGATGTGGACGCAGTTTCCCATTCTCGCCAACAATCAAATGTGGACATGGACTCAGTTTCCCCTGTTCTCACCCACCATCAAATGTGGTTATTGACTCAGTTTCCTGATCTCACCCACCATCAAATGTGGACGTGGACTCAGTTTTCTCCTGTTCTCACCCACCATCAAATGTGGACGTGGACTCAGTTTCCCATTCTCACCCACCATCAAATGTGGACGTGGACTCAGTTTCCTGTTCTCACCCACCATCAAATGTGGACGTGGACCCAGTTTTCCTGTTCTGCCCACCATCAAATGTGGACATGGACTCAGTTTCCTCCTGTTCTCACCCACCATCAAATGTGGACGTGGACTCAGTTTCCTCGTTCTCACTCACCATCAAATGTGGACGTGGACTCAGTTTCCTGTTCTCACCCACCATCAAAGTGGACGTGGACTCAGTTTCCTTCTCACCCACCATCAAATGTGGATGTGGACTCAGTTTCGCCGTTCTCACCCACCATCAAATGTGGACGTGGACACAATTTCCCCATTCTTGCCCACCATCAAATGTGAACGAGGACTCAGTTTTCCCCTGTTCTCGCCCACCATCAAATGTGGTTATTGACTCAGTTTCCCTGATCTCACCCACCATCAAATGTGGATGTGGACTCAGTTTCCCGTATTCTCACCCACCATCAAATGTGGACGTGGACTCAGTTTCCCCCCGTTCTCACCCACTATCAAATGTGGACGTGGACTCAGTTTCCCCGTTCTCACCCACCATCAAATGTGGATGTGGACGCAGTGTCCCCGTTCTCACCCACCATCAAATGTGGACGTGGACCCCGTTTCCCCGTTCTTGCGCACCATCAAATTTGGACGAGGACTCAGTTTCCCCCTGTTCTCAACCCACCATCAAACGTGGTCATGGAGTCAGTTTCCTCGTTCTCACCCACCATCAAATGTGGATGTGGACTCAGTCTCCCCTATTCTCACCCAGCATAAAATGTGGACGTGGACTCAGTTTCCCCGTTCTCACCCACCATCAAATGTGGACGTGGACCCAGTTTCCTCGTTCTTGCCCACCATCAAATGTGGACGTGGACTCAGTTTCCCCCTGTTCTCGCGCACTATCACATGTGGATGTGGACTCAGTTTCCCTCTGTTCTCACCCACCATCAAATGTGGACGTGGACTCAGTTTTCTCCTGTTCTCACCCACCATCAAATGTCGACGTGGACTCAGTTTCCCCATTCTCACCCGCCATCAAATGTGGACGTGGGCCCTGTTGCTCCATTCTCACCCACCATCAAATGTGGACGTGGACTCAGTTTCCTCCTCTTCTCACTCACCATCAAATTTCGACTTGGACTCAGTTTCCCCGTTCTCACCCACCATCAAATGTGGACGTGGAGTCAGTTTTCCCCTGTTCTCGCCCACCATCAAATGTGAATGTGGACTCAGTTTCCGTTCTCACCCACCATGAAATGTGGACGTGGACTCAGTTTCTGTTCTCACCCACCATCCAATGTGGACGTGGACTCAATTTCCCTGTTCTCACCCACCATCAAATGTGGACGTGGACTCAGTTTCCTCCTGTTCTCACTCACCATCATATGTGGAAGTGGACCCAGTTTCCCATTCTCACCCGCCATCAAATGTGGACGTGGCCCTGTTGCTCCATTCTCACCCACCATCAAATGTGGACGTGGACTCAGTTTCCTCCTCTTCTCACTCACCATCAAATTTCGACTTGGACTCAGTTTCCCCGTTCTCACCCACCATCAAATGTGGACGTGGAGTCAGTTTTCCCCTGTTCTCGCCCACCATCAAATGTGAATGTGGACTCAGTTTCCCCGTTCTCACCCACCATGAAATGTGGACGTGGACTCAGTTTCCCCTGTTCTCACCCACCATCCAATGTGGACGTGGACTCAATTTCCCTGTTCTCACCCACCATCAAATGTGGACGTGGACTCAGTTTCCTCCTGTTCTCACTCACCATCATATGTGGAAGTGGACCCAGTTTCCCCATTCTCGCCAACAATCAAATGTGGACATGGACTCAGTTTCCCCATTCTTCCCCACCATCAAATGTGGACGTGGACTCAGTTTCCCCCTGTTCTCGCCCACCATCAAATGAGGAAGTGGACTCAGTTGCCCCTGTTCTCACACACCATCAAATATGGACGTGGACTCAGTTTCCCCATTCTCACCCACCATCAAATGTGGACGTGGACTCAGTTTCCCCCTGTTGTCGCCGACCATCAAATCTGGATGTGAACTCAGTTTCCCTCTGTTCTCACCCACCATGATATGTGGACGTGCACTCATTTTCCTCCAGTTACCATCCACCATCAAATGTGGACGTGGACTCGGATTCCTCCTGTTCTCACCCACCATGGAATGTGGATGTGGACTCAGTTTCCCGTTCTCACCCACCATCAAATGTGGTCGTGGACTCAGTTTCCCCGTTTTCACCCACCATCAAATGTGGACGTGGACCCAGTTTTCCCGTTCTTGCCCGCCATCAAATGTGGACGTGGACTCAGTTTCCCCTGTTCTCGCCCAAAATCAAATGTGGATGTGGATTCAGTTTCCCTCTGTTCTCACACACCATCAAATGTGCACGTGGACTGTTTCCTCCTGTTCTCAGACACCATCAGATGTGGACGTGGACTCAGTTTCCCCGTTCTCACCCACCATCAAATGTGGACGTAGACTCAGTTTCCCCTGTTCTCACCCACCATCACATGTGGACGTGGAATCAATTTTCCCGTTCTCACCCACCATCAAATGTGAACGTGGACTCTGTTTTCCCCTTCTTACCCACCATCAAATGTGGACTTGGGACCAGTTTCCCCGTTCTTGTCCCCCATCAAATGTAGACGTGGACTCAGTTTCCCCCTGTTCTCGCCCACCATCAAATGTGGATGTGGACTCAGTTTCCCTCTGTTCTCACCCACCATCAAACAATATTAACCTTAAATGTAAATGGACTAAATGGTCCAATTAAAAGACACAGACTGGCAAATTGGATAAAGAGTCAAATCAAACCAAATCAAAACCACAATGAGATACCATCTCACACCAGTTAGAATGGCAATCATTAAAAAGTCAGGAAACAACAGGTGCTGGAGAGGATGTGGAGAAATAGAACACTTTTACACTGTTGGTGGGATTGTAAACTAGTTCAACCATTGTGGAAAACAGTATGGCGATTCCTCAAGGATCTAGAACTAGATATACCATATGACCCAGCCATCCCATTACTGGGTATATACCCAAAGGATTATAAATCATGCTGCTATAAAGACACATGCACACATATGTTTATTGTGGCACTATTCACAATAACAATGACTTGAATCAACCCAAACCTCCAGGTTCTAAGGATTGTTCCCAAATGTCCTTCCTCAGATGCCACAACAACAGTGCTTTCAAGCTGCTCAATCCAAAGAATGGTTTAATTCTATGAGATGAATACACATTGCAAAGCAGTTGCTCAGAGTGTTTCTCTGCAAGTTTCATTGGAAGAGTTTCCTTGCTCACCACAAGCCTCCGGGCATCACTAAATATCCTTCACAGATTCTTCAAAGACAGAGTTTCGAAACTGGACAGCATAGAGTAAGCATTAACTGTATGAAGTGAATGCACATATCAGAGAGCAGATTCTTGGAACGATTATTCCTCGATTTTATT
>DAKLCV010000678.1:0-10113 GCA_030247045.1 Colobus guereza
GATGTCTATGGGAGCATTCTTTAGTGACGGCCCCATGTCACCCCTTCCCTCTCCCTGGCCTCCACTCCCCAGCCCAGGCCCCTCCCTGTCAGTGTGCTGTCTTGCTTCTCATCAAACTGAGAAGATGAAGCAATGAGAAGCTCGCTCCTCTTGGCCCCACATCTGCCCACCCCAATCTGCCCAGTCTCTCCCCCTTGCCCTGATGGCTCACCCTGGGCCAGCCCATCCTTGAGCACTGGGTTGCTGGGGCCTTTCTCCTGCTCCTGTGTCCCCTGCTCTCCCTCTCATGCCTCCCACGTCAAGGCATGGCAAAAATCTCCTCCAGCTACTGCCCATTTCTCCACCTTTCTTCCCTGAAGACTCCTCCCAGGGCTGACTGCACTGAATCACCCAATCCAGGCTTGTCCCTCTCATGCCACCAGAGCCACTTTGTCACTCTGCCTTGCCAGAGTCACTGCTCCCTTGACACATCAGTGTGTCTTGCACTCAGTTCCTGCTGCCAGGCCCCAGCCGCTCCACTCCCACTTTTTGCTACCAGCTGCCTCTGGGGAGATAGCAGACTGGAGGCCCCCCGGCATCACCCTGAGGACAAAGAAAGAGGAGTTAGCTTTGGGGGCGGGGGCTGAGTGTGTCTGAGACACCAGGTGGCACGGTCGGATGCTCTGTGCCTCTGCTCTCTGAGTCAGGGTCCCGCTGCAGACCCACCAGATAGAAATCTCCAGGCATCAAGCTCCTGAACGGACCCTCAGAGTGGACAATTATGGATCTGAATCTATCACACGTGGACCCACCCTCTGCCCTCTACCCCTGGGACAACACACTGCTTGAAGCCTAGAGGGGACAGCTGTATGTACAGGGCCCGAGAGGGGCTGGGCCTCCCAGCCTCTCAGTGCTGGAGACCCCGGAGCCGAGTTCTCAGCCTTCTTCCTTTTGTCTCCATACCATTTCCCTGGTTGCGAGAAAAGGCCAGAGTCCACAAGTCCTTTGGCTCCTCCTTCAAAATGCCATCCCAAATCTGACCATTTCTTCCCTCCTGTAGTTGCCTCCCTGATCCCCTCTCTACCTGGTGCTCAGCAACTATTCTCTCTCTACATGGCACCAGACTGATGGTTTAAACAGCTGCTGTGTCCCCCACCCTCCAACACACAGTTCTCCAAGCTGCCTCTCTGCGGCTCTGGGACCTCCCTCTGCCCGCTCACTCCCTACTGCAAGGCTTGCCCCGTCCTCTCCTGGTTTGTACCAACTGGGCCCTCTCTTCTGGACCTCACAGAGGTGGGTTCTGTTTCCTATTTTCAGTGTAAGCTCAGGAAAGCTTTTTGTGATCCATGGATATGAAATGTCCTCCCACTTCCATAGGGTCAGTTGGCTTATTTGTCTAAGCACCATGGGGAGGGGGTTTGTCTTTTCCCTGTGTTTCCCAAGAGCAGTGCCCGCACTGGCTGCCCCAGATGCACACTGGACTAACGGGTGGAAGAGCCGGCTGTGGGCCCTGCCTCCCATCACCCTGAAGATGAGACCCTTTCCCCTTCCCCTTCCCCTTTTTCTTTTTCTTTTCTTCTTTCTTCTTCCTTCTTTCTTTCTCTTTCTTTCTTTCTTTCTTTCTTTCTTTCTTTCTTTCTTTCTTTCTTTCTTTCTTTCTTTCTTTCTTTCTTTCTTTCTTTCTTTCCTTCTTCCTTCCTTCTTCTTTCTTTCTTTCTCTTTCCTTCCTTCCTTCTTTTCTTTTCTTTCTTTCTTTCTTTCCTCCCTCCCTCCCTCCTTCCTTTCTTTCTTTCTTTCTTTCCCTCCCTCCCTCCTTTCTTTCTTTTCTTTTCTCTTTCTTTCTTTTCTTTCTTTCTTTCTTTCTTTCTTTCTTTCTTTCTTTCTTTCTTTCTTTCTTTCTCTCTCTCTCTCTCTCTCTCTCTCTTTCTTTCTTTCTTTCTTTCTTTCTTTCTTTCTTTCCTTCCTTCCTTCTTTCCTCCCTCCCTCCTCCCTCCCTCCCTCCCTCCCTCCTTCCTTCCTTCCTTCCTTCCTTCCTTCCTTCCTTCCTTCCTTCCTTCCTTCCTTCCTTCCTTCCTTCCTTCCTTTCTTGACAGAGTCTTGCTGTGTTGCCAGGCTGGAGTGTAGTGGCATGTTCTTGGCTCACTGGAACCTCTGCCTCCTGGGTTCAAGCGATTCTCCTGCCTCAGCCTCCCGAGTAGCTGGGAGTACAGGCACATGCCACCACGCCCAGCTACTTTTTGTATTTTTAGTAGAGACGGGGTTTCACCATGTTGGCCAGGATGGTCTCCATCTCTTGACCTTGTGATCCGCCTGTCTCGGCCTCCCAAAGTGCTGGGATTACAGGCGTGAACTACCATGCCTGGATGAGACCCTTTCTTTGGGTCTCACTTTTTGGCTCATGATATAGGGGGCTTTCAACTGCGTGATCCAACCCTGACAGCATTTCAGGACTCCAGTAACTCCCAGCAACTTTCTGGAGACCGCTGCCTGCTTCCCTAGTGATGCTGACTGTCTCCACGGGGCCTGGGCATGGGCACTTTCTAAAGATACTTTACCAAAAGGTTGAGAGAAAACCAAAGGCCCAAATGAACAAAAAAAGGAAGGGGCCCCCGGAGGGAATGTTCTGCTGCAGCTTAGGGTGCACAAGAGCTGTGCTCTGCGCAGAGCTTTCAGCTGGCTGCGCTTTGCTAGCAGACTCGGCCCCTCTTGGGCCCTGTACATACAGCTGTCCCCTCTAGGCTTCAAGCAGTGTGTTGTTGCAGGTGTAGAGGGCGGAGGGTGGGTTCACGTGTGATAGATTCAGATCCGTGATTGTCCTGAGGGTCAGCTCAGGAGCTTGATGCCTGGAGATTTCTATCTGGTGGGTCTGCAGCGGGACCCTGACTCAGAGAGCGGAGGCAGAGCGTCCAACGGTGCCACCGGGTGTCTCAGACACACTCAGACCCCAAAGCTAACTCCTCTTTCTTTGTCCTCAGGGTGATTCCGGGGGACCTCTAGTCTGCTACCTCCCTAGTGCCTGGGTCCTGGTTGGGCTGGCCAGCTGGGGCCTGGACGGCTGGCATCCTGCCTACCCCAGCATCTTCACCAGGGTCACCTACTTCACCAACTGGATTGACGAAGTCATGAGGCTCACCCCTCTTCCTGACCCCGCATTGGCTCCTCACACCCGCTCTCCACCCAAGCCTCTGAGGGCTGCTGGCCTGCCTGGGCCCTGCACAGTCCTTCTGCTGCCACAGACCTGGCTCCTGCTGCCACTTACCCTCAGGGCCCCATGGCAGACCCTGTAATGACCACAGTGCCCCTTGACCCCTTCTCTCTGCTCAGGCCTGGGTGTCCACGCTGGACCCTCCCTCTCCCCAGCCCACTGTCCCTCTAAATGGTTCCTAATCCTGGCTTTTCTGTCTGTCAACTGCCATTCCCCAAATCAAGCTTGGCAACATAAAACCAAACCCAGTAAAAGTCATCTGCTCCTCCTCCAGCCCGCACCGCCCTCCCAGGCTCCTCCTCCAGCCCGCACCGCCCTCCCAGGCTCCTCCTGCTCCTTAGTGCTTGCCCTTTCCATAGGATTCATTGTCTGACTCCCAGGGCAGGAACCTGGGACCTCACAGAGAGAATCTCAACTGTGGGCTCCTAGGAGGAAAGCAGGGGTGGGGGGACACTAGGGATGCTGAGGGAGCTGAGGCCACCAGCTGGGAGGGAGGGGGTCAGTCTGCATTCACACTGCTCCTGCCACAGGAAGCACCCAGGCCTTCAGAGGAGCTGAAACTGCAGCTGGTGTTCACAGTGCCAGGGAGCAAGGGCTTCTCTGAAGTAGAGGAACAGTGCTCCTGGGGCATGGAGGAGGGAGGTTCGACTCGACTCCCAGTGGAGACGGGAAAAGGGAAGTGGCTGGTGCACAAAGTAATTGAGCAGGACTGAAGAGCAGGATCCCAGCCATGAGAAGAGGGTTCCAGCCTGCAGCTAGGGTGCTTTCAAAACATGAGGGTCTGGGAAAGATGGACAGAAGCAGATGGAAAAGGGTCCTGATGCCAGGCCAAAAGCCGAGGTCTAAGTCAGCCATGCTCAGAGCTCTGCTCCTAGGAACAATTCCTGCTCCTCCTCACCTGTCCCCATAGGCCCTGCTTTCCCCAAGTCTGCAGACACCTGACCCACTGCCCATCTCCCCAGCCCCCAATCCTGCATAAACCTTTTCCCTCCTATCCAAGGCCCTTGGCGAACCCTGCCCCAAAAACTCTGCACTCCTCCAGCTGGTAGAGCCTGGTGTTACCTTATTTACTTAGCTGACCCAGGATTTCGTGCCCCAGCAATAAGCCTCAAAATAGTGTCCTAGGCCATCCTTCCTGCAAGCCTGCTGGACACAGCCCTGTGCAGCCAGCAGGACTCCTAGAGGTCTCTCAGCACAGCCTACCCCCAGCCTTCAGAGGCCACAAGAAAACGGGAGAGCTCCCATTTAGCACATGTCCGTGTGGACAAGGCACCATCCGAAAGGTCCAGTGCACATTGTCCTCAGTCTTGGTATTGGCCACATTTCCTGTACCCTCACAGGCAAGGCGCACAGATGGACTCACACGCACGTCAACACCAGGACCGCACTGGCTTAAACCCTCTATTACTCATGCAGGAACTCTCATCCCAAAATAATATTGTAAGGCCTGAAGAAAGTTTCTTCAAAGTATCCACTCCTATAGGGGTATTTCCAGCAGTCCCTGCCTCTGATCAGAGTTCCACCACTGAGGTACTGCTATGCCTAGTAATATGTCCACTAATAGTGTCCAGCCTTGGAGCTCGGCGGTCTCCAGAAGTGGAAGAGAAAGTGTTCCCTGCCCTGGTGGTAAGCTCAGTTATGGGGTCTCACAGCAGGGCTGCTCGGGAGTCTGAGAGGTCAGTGAGTTACCAAGACGGCATGTGCTCCACGCATGTTCTCCACGAAGCTGGGGGAGCTTGGGCAGTTCTGTTTAGAGTATTAGCCACTCCACTGGCCCCAGAGCCACTATTCTCCTCCTTCGTGGCAGCTGCAGGCTGGCTGTGTCCTGAGGGCCTGCCTATTATACACCTTATTCCAGGGATTAGGTGATTTCCTGTCGTCCCGGATGCTTTCAGGCCTCTAAACCAAAGGATGGGGATACATACCTAGTCCACACGACAGATCAACCAAGTCTCAGTTCCCACACAGTTAGTTTCCCTATTATTTGAAACCAACATAAGTGCTCAGTATCCTTATCCTGGTTTAGTTTCTTTCTAAAGATAAACTGCAGCCTGTTAGGGTTGAGTAGCTTTTTTTTTTTATTGAGTTGGACACTCGCTCTGTTGCCGAGGTTGGAGTTCAGTGGCGCGACTGGAGTAGGGCATGGAGGGGCCCTAGAGGCATCATCAGGGCCACCCTATTTTCCCAGATGGTGCACTGGCATGGGCTGCTACTTTTGTTGCCAAAGTCATCCCCAGACAAGCTATGGGAGGGAAATGAAATGAACCAAGATCAATGAAAGACTTCCAGTTTCCAGTGTGGAGAATAAGAAGCTTGGAAGTCATCACTCCCACTCAAAACAAGAAAAAAAAAAAGCTGAACAAACTGAAAATCAACAACTCTTCTTAGATCTGTCAGAGAATTGAGGTCACAGGGCAAACTACTATCCTCAAAACTGGAGACAGGCAGATACAGAGAATCTCAGTCAATCTGAAGGGAAGCTGAGATGTAAAAGCTGGCCATTGGAGCCAATCCTGGGGTAGGAAAACCTAAACTGTAATTGACAAAGTGCTGAAGGTTCAATGTGGATGAGCTTGACAGTTAAAAACTCCACATCCAGTCTTAGGAGAGCCTCAACTTTCAGGAGTTTTACCTTCAGTAGCCTTACCAGATTCTCAGGGTGTAGATCAGAGAAAAATCCCCTCCTGATTTTGGCAGGACTATGGGAAAATAACCATTTTGAAATAAGAGCAGAACATTAGTTCTACTTTCCTAAAGCCTATCCTTAAGAGAAACTATTTTTACCAAAGCCTAATGTATTGGGGTTTTATCAGAGCCTAACTGACTTGGGGAAAGAGAAGTGTTAAACTCCAGTTCCCTGTGCCTTCCTGTCCCACCAGGGACATGGGCTACTGAGAAGCACATGTGCAGGTCACAGCCTGGGAGCATAGACTCACTGTGCACTGTGCCTGGGACCTAATCACAGGACTACGGAACATTTCTTCTCCCACATAAGCACCTCACCACCACATCAGTAGGACTTTTGTATAATAAGGGAATTATAATGGAAGGAATTGACTGCCTCAGCACTTATTTAATAAGGAGTCTCTAGGGAAACTCAAAGACAACAGGGGAGATACTAACAAGGACACAAGAGTAAATTTTGCCTCTGATACCTACAGCAACACCAAACATTAAAGACAGTCTAACTACCAGCTAGATAAACACAGAGCCTTACACAAACAACCTCTTTACCTCTGTTCCTTTTGCCCAGTATATCATGTCTCGCTTTCAACCAAAAAAAGGGAACTAAAAGGTACTAAAAGTGTACTAAAGTGTACATTTAAATCTATGATTCATTTTTAGTTAACTTGTGTATTTCTTAGAAATACAATTCCTTTTTCCATTATAGTGCTTTTCTACTTTTGTGAAATATCAGTTTTTTGTTTTTGTGTGTGTCAGTTTCTGCACTCTTTTACCCTGTTCATTGAACCATATATCTGTTCTTCCACAGTACCACACTGTCTTATACTATAGCTTTGTGGCAAGTCTTAATATCCTCCAACTTTATTCTATCTTCCCAAAATTGTTTTAGCTATTCTAATTTCTTTACCTTTCCATACACATTTTGGAATAAGCTTGTCTATATTGAAAAAAACAAATTTTGTTGGGAGTTGATGTTTTACAATACTGAGTCTTCCAATCTATGAAAGTAGTATGTCTCTCCACTTATTTAGGTCTTGTTTGGTTCCTTTCATTAGAATTATCTTGCTTTTATCACACTAAAATTTACATCCAAAATATTTCAATTTGGGGGAACTATTGTGTATGACATTGTTTTTAGTTTTTGTTTCAAGTTGTTCATTGTTAGTATTTGGATATACGATTAATGTTTATATAATCCTCTTGTATCCTTAGACTTTGATAAAGTAATATATCACCATTTATTAAGAGTTTTCTTGCAGATTCCTTGATATTTTCTATATAGGCAATCATGTCATCCATCAATATTAATGGTAATATTTCTTCTTTTCTAACCTGTATGTCTTTATTTCCATTTCTTGTCATACTGCACTGGTTAGGACCTACAGTCCTAAGTTGAAAAGAAGATGAGAATGGACCTTCTGGCCTCATTTTGGAACTTAGGAGAAAAGCATTAATTCTTTCACCATTAAGCATGATGTTAGCTTTTAGTTTTTTGTAGGTGTTCTTTATTAGGTTGAGGTTGTGACCTTCTATTCTTAGTCTGTTAAAAATTTTTAACGTAAGTCATGTTGAATTTTGCCAAATGCTTTTTCCGCCTTAATTGAACTGACCATTTTTGTTTTCTTCTTTAAATTGTTAATATAGTGGATTACACTGATAATTTTGGAGTATTGAACCAGCCCTACATTTCTGGAAAAAATTCTTCTTGGTGATAGTGTTTTATTATTTCCCTCCTTCTTCATGGTTTTGTTTTATTTCACTCTTTTTAGGGAGGTTTCTTTATGTGAAAGTGTATATTATTGATTTTAGACCTTTGTTTTTTCAAATATAAGCATTCAATGCCATTTAATTTTCCACTAGCAATGCTTTATCAGGATCTTATCACATTTTATATATTTTATTTTTATATTAATTCAGTTCTATGCCTTTTTAAATTTTCCTCAGAACTTCCTCTTTAATCAATTTAAAAATGTGCATTTTTTCTTGTTGTTGTTGAGACAGAGTCTCGCTCTGCTGCCCAGGCTGGAGTGCAGTGGTGCGATCTCGGCTCACTGCAAGCTCCACCTCCTAGGTTTAAGTGATTCTCCTACCTCAGCCTCCCAAGTAGCTGGGATTACAGGTGCGTGGCATCACGCCTGCCTAATTTTTGTATTTTTAGTAGAGACGGGGTTTCTCCATGTTGGCCAGGCTGTTCTCAAACTCCTGACTTGGTGATCCACCTGCCTTGGCCTCCCAAAGTGCTGGGATTACAGTCATGAGCCACTGTGTCCAGCCTAAAAATGTACATTTTAATTTCCAAGTGTTTGCCCGTGTTCTTCTTCTCATTTTCATTTTATATAAAGTTTATACTGTGAACACATTCAAGTAAAATACAATTATGTTTTTATGTTTGTTTAGTTATTTTATATAGGTTCTTCAAATATCATTGCAGTAAACTTTTTCAAACGTTTTATGTAGTGGTTCTCAGTGTTTTGCATCAATAAGGAATGCCCTGAAAATATGATCGCCCCATCCCCCCCACCCCGCCCGCCCTGAGGTTACTGGAGATGTGTTTATGAGGAGAAGCTCACAGAGACAGGAATCATATGAAATTTCTTTCTGGTGTTTTGTTTTGTTTTGAGACAGAGTTTTGCTCTTGTCTCGTTTAGGCTGGAGTGCAATGACACGATCTCGGCTCACCACAACCTCCGCCTCCCAGGTTCAAGTGGTTCTCCTGCCTCAGCCTCCTGAGTAGCTAGCTGGGATTACAGGCATACGCTACCACGCTTGGCTAATTTTGTATTTTTAGTAGAGACGAGATTTCACCATGTTGATCAGGCTGGTCTCGAACCCCCGACCTCAGTTGATCTGCCCACTTTGGCCTCCCAAAGTGCTGGGATTACAGGCGTGAGCCACTGCGCCCAGCTCAGTCATGTGAACTTTCTAAGTCCCCAGGGCACATAGCCTTCTGGGCTAGCATATAGACATCTGGCAGGGATCCAGGGTCCAGGAGTTAGATGCAATCCTTGAGCTCTAGTACCTTTATATTGCATGATCACGGAAGATCAGACCATGTGTGGGCAGGGACTAGGACCAGCACTGTGATGGGTAGGGCCCAGGCCCAGCCCTTCTCCATCAAATGAGCACTCAAGGTGAGGGGAGCACCTGCCTTTCCTCTGCTGTGGTCAGGGCTGAAGTTCATGTTTCTGGTTGTAGGGGCTGAGTCACTCAGCAGCACTCACTCAGCTTTGGCCTGAAGCCTGATTTTGTAAATAAAATGTTAATGGAGGAGATCAGATGTCTACAGTGTCATATTGCTGGAGATGTGAGTAACCGATGAAGATCAACATATTTTTGGTTCATTTAGATGATTGACTTAACAGAGAGCTTCCATACCCTCTCAAGGCCTGCATTTTAATCTATTTAACTTTTTTTTTTATGCCAGGGTGTGATATTTTCTTTGTTATAGGAAAATATTTTTAAAAAAGAATGCACAGGGAGTTAATATGAAATATTGTGTTCTCATGAAGTGAAGGCCAAAAGATTTCATTACAGGATGCACAAAGGAAGCCTCTGTGCACCTTACATAGGAACAAGTGGTGGAAGCATCCAGTTACTGCAAAGCATGGCACCAACAGGTGGATCTCAGGAGAGTCTGCACGTGGGCAGGGAGCTCCATTTTCTCACTGTGGAGGGGAGTGACTGTTCTGCCTTTGTTCCATTACATCAAAATTGTCATTTGAATTTTATGAGGTCCCTACATTTGTTGATCTGCAAGTTTCTTTCGGTTTCATTGTTGCAAGATATCTATATGCCTACATTCTTTATATCTAGTTTTCAGGTTACATATAATTAATATATATAATATTTAATAAAAATTAAAATATATAATATATATTATAAAATATATAGACACATGAGCAGAGGCAGAGCAACAAGAATAAGGTTTTAATACACACAATCAGGAGAGAGAAGGGCCCATCAAAGTCAATGGACAAGGGGAAGACGGGCACCTGTAAATAGCAGCCGGCATCCTGCCAGTTCAAAGAATAGAGACCTGGCTGGGGGCTTGGGTCAGCCAGATTAACAGTCAAGCCAGGGAGGGCACAGTTGATGATGACACATGCTGGCTGCTGCTTCTGCCCACAGGGGAGTGTCTCAAATACACTGTGGTTCTGATTGGGCTCATCAGTCCCACACTCTCCAACACACACACACAGGCACACACACACACACAGGCACACACAGACACACACACACACAGG
>DAKLCV010000679.1:0-10105 GCA_030247045.1 Colobus guereza
CACTATAAAGCAGCCACACAAACAAGTTTACATAATAACGTGCTAACAACATGATGACAGGAACAACTTCAAACATATCAATACTAACCTTGAAAATAAACAAGCTACATGCCCCAGTTGAACGGCACAGACTGCTAAGTTGAATAAAGAAGCAAGACCCAATGGTATGCTATCTTCGAGAGTCCCATCTCACATGCAATGACACCCATAGGCTCAAAATAAAGGGATAAAGAAAAATCTACCATGTAAACAGAAAACAGAAAAAAGCATCTGTTGCAATCATAGTTTCAGACAAAACAAACTTTAAACCAACAAAGATAAAAAAAGACAAAGAAGGGCATTACACAATGTTAAAAGACTCAACTGAACAAGAAGACCTAACTGTTAAATATTCTAACTATATATACACCCAACACAGGAACATACAGATTCATAAAGCAATTTCTTAGAGACCAACAAAGAGACTTAAGTAACAACACAATAATAGTGAGAGACTTCAACACCCCACTGACAGTATTAGACATATCAGCATGGCAGAAAACGAACAAAGATATTCAGGACCTGAACTATGGGCCTAGAAGACATCTACAGAACATTCCACCCCAAAGCAACAGAATATACATTCTTCTCACCTGCACATGGCATATACTCTAAAATTGACCTACACAAACCAACCCCAAAGCTAGCAGAAGGCAAGAAATAACCAAAATCAGAGCTGAACTGAAGGAGTCTGAGACATGAAAAACAATACAAAAGATGGATGAATTCAGGAGTCAGTCCTTGAAAAAATTCCTGAGATAAATAGACTGCTAGTTACACCAATAAAGAAAAAAGAGAGAAGATCCAAATACACACAATTAGAAATGACAAAGGGTACATTACCACTGACCCCACAGAAATACAAATAACCATCAGAGACTACTCTCAACACCTCTATGCACACAAACTAGAAAATCTAGGGGAAAAAATGGATAAATGTTTGGACACAGACAACCTCCCAAGACTGAACCAGGAAGAAATTGAATATCTGAACAGACCAATAATGAGTTCCAATATTGAATCAGTAAGTAAAAATCCTGACAACCCCCAAAAAGCCCAGGATCAGATGGATTCATTGCTGAATTCTACCAGATGTACAAAGAAAAGCTGGTATCATTCCTACTGAAAGTATTCCAAACAATTGAGGAGACTCTCCCACAACTCTATGAGGCCAGCATCATCTTGATACCAAAATCTTGCAGAGACACAACAAAAAGAAAGCTTCAGGACAATATTGTTTATGAGTATTGATGCAAAATATATCAACAAAATACTAGCAAACCAAATTCAGCAGCACATCAGAAAGCACATCGTGATCAAGTAGGCTTTTTCCTTAGGATGCAAGGTTGGTTCAACATATGCAGATCAATAAATGTGATTCATCAGATAAATGAACTAAAGACAAAAACCACGTGATTATCTCAATAGATGCAGAAAAGTCTTTTGATAAAATTCGACATTGCTTCATGTTGAAAACTGTCAAAAAACTAGATGTTGAAGGAGTATAACTCAAAGTAATAAGAGTCATCTATGACAAACCACAGACAACATCATACAGAATGGGCAAAAGCTGGAAGTATTCTCCTTGAAAACCAACATAAGACAAGGATGCCTTCTCTCACCACTCCTATTCAATCACCACTGAGTTCTCTAGCCTACTGGATGTCCTGGTCTGAAAAATCAGGCAAGACAAGAGATAAAAGGCATCAAACTAGGAAGAATGAAAATCACACTATCCCTGTTTGTGGATGATATGATTCTATAGCTAGAAAACCCCATAGCCTCTGCCCAAAATTCCTTGAGCTGAGAAACAACTTCAGCAAAGTTTCATGATGCAAAATCAATGTATAAAACCAGTAGCATTCCTATACACCAACAACATCCAAGCTGAGAGCCTAATTAGGAACACAATTCCATTCACAATAGCCACAAAAAGAACAAAATAAAATACATAGGAAGTCAGCTAACCATGGAGGTGAAAGACATCTACAATGAGAATTACAAAACACTTCTCAAAGAAATGAGAGATGATGCAAACAAGCAGAAAAACATTGCTCACGGATAGAAAGAATAGATACAAAATGGCAATACTACCCAAAATAATTTACAGGTTCAATGATATTTTATCAAACTACTAATGACATTCTTCACAGAATTAGAAACTATTTTAAAATCCATATGGAACAAAGAAAAAGAGCCTGAATAATAATACTATTTGAACAGGCAATACTAAGCTAAAAGAACAAAGCTGGAGGCATCATATTACCTGACTTCAAACCATACTACGAGGCTACAGTAACAAAAACAGCATGGTACTGGGACATAAACAGACATGTAGACCAGTGGAACTGAATAAAGACCCCAGAAATAATGCTGCACACCAACAACCATCTGATCTTTGGCAAAGCTGACAAAAATAAGCAATGGGGAAAGGACTCCCTATTCAATAAATGGTGTTGAGATAAATGGCCAGTCATATGCAGAAGATTGAAACTGTACTCCTTCCTTATAACATATACAAAAATCTCAAGATAGATTAAAGACTTAAATATAAAACCTAAAACTATAAAAACCATAGAAGGTAACCTAAGAAATACCATCCTGGACATAGGGCCTGGCAAAGATTTCATGACAAAGATGCCAAAGCAATTGCAACACAAAACAAAAATTAATAAATAAGGCCTAATTAAACTAACATACTTCTGGCCAACAAAAGAAACCATCAACAGAATAAACAGACAACCTACAGAATGGGAGAAAAATTTTGCAAACTATGCATCTGACAAAGGTTTAATATCTAGAATACATAAGAAACTTAAATAAATTTACAAGCAAAAACAAACAACCCCATTAAAAAGTGGGCCAAGGACATGATCAAACACTTTTCCAAAGAAAACATACATGTAATTAGCAAGCATATTAAAAAATGCTCAACATCTCTGATTATTAGGGAAATGAAAATCAAAACCACAATGAGATACCATCTCACACCAGTCAGAATGGTTATTATTTAAAAATCTAAAAATAACAGGTGCTAGCAAAGTTGTGAAGAAAAGGGAATGCTTACACACTTTGGGAGGAAATATAAATTAGTTCAGCCATTGTGAAAAGCAGTTTGGCGTTTTCTGAAAGATCTTAAAACTGAATTACCATTCAAACTAGCAATCCTGTTATCAGGTATATACCCAAAGGAATATATATCATCCTACTATAAAGACACAGGCATGTGTACATTCATTGCAGCAGTATTTGCAATAGCACAGACATGGATTCAACCTAAAGGCCCATCAATGGTAAACTGGAAAAAGAAACGTAGTACATATACACTACGGAATACTATGCAGCCATAGAAAAGAATGAAATCATGTTCTTTGTAGCAATATGGATGGACCTGGAGGACATTATCTTAAGCAAACTAACATAGGAACAGAAAACCAAATATTGCATGCTCTCACTTACAAGTGGAAGCTAAACGTTGCATACATATGAACACAAAGACGACAGCAACATATCAGGGCCTACTTAGGGTGCAAGGTGGGAGTACGGTGATGATCAAAAAGTTACCTTTTGGGTACTATGCTTATTACTTAAGTGATGAAATAATCTGTACACTAAATCTCCATGACACACAATTTACATATATGATAAACCTGCGCACATATCCCTGAACCTCAAATAAAAGTTAAAAATAACTTCCATATTTTTGCCTTCACTCAAGTGTTAAATATTGTTAGTAGTAAAATGTACATACTTCAGAAATAATTTTATATGTGCCTTTACATACATATGTGAACATATTAATATATACATCATTATATTATTGAATTCATACTGCATTTTTTCACAATCTGTTTCATTTACAGATAATATATCTTGAATAATAATCATAGCTTCCACTTATACACCACTTTTTATGGGTGAGGCAACATCTCTAAGTCCTCTGTGGCTCTTAATGTAATCCTCAAAAAAACCCTGAGATAAGTAGTATTATTGTTCACATTTCAGGATGATGAAACTGAAGTATGTGGAGTTTAACAAATTTGGCTAAGTTTGCACAGCTGGAAGCTGCTAATTTAACTCTGGAAAAACTGGAAGAACTTGAAATGTAGAAGAGCATATTTTCCTCCTCCTCCTCCTTCTTCTTTTTTTTTTTTTTTTGACAGTGTCTTGCTCTGTTGCCCAGGCTGGAGTACAGTGGCATGATTTTAGCTCACTGCCACCTCCGTCTCACGTATGCAAGCAATTCTTCTGCCTCAGCCTCCTGAGTGGCTGGGATTACAGGTGCACATCACCATGCTCGGCTATGTTTTGTACTTTTAGTAGAGTTGGGGTTTCACCATGTTGACCAGGCTGGTCTTGAACTCCTGACCTCAGATGATCCAAAGCTTGGCCTACCAAAGTGCTGGGATGACAGGTATGAGCCACCAGGCCCTGCCCTTCTTCTGTTTTACTACAGCCCCATTTCAGCAACAATTAGCATGTTTTCCACTTAACTATATTTATCGTTCAAAAAATGGAGACATAATCATTTAAGCTGGGTCTTTTTGTACTATTTCAAGTAGTGCTACATGAACATTTTGACAACGCTTACCTTACTGTATGGAATGAGGTAAAGATCACATTATCTTTTCTTGATTGCCAGCCAGAATTTTATTTATGATATTTATGTATTTATTTGTCTGCCTATCCATGACGTGATCAGGAACTGTCTTTTATCTTATGCCTAGCTAAGTGACTACAATAGTCCACTAAATGAATGAATGAATAAATAACCTATCCCTTTTATGAATTATTTGCTCATTGAGGATAAATCAAATGAGTCACAAAATCGTGAAGATCAGATGAATAAACTACAACATGCTGAGAAATTAAAAGTTTTATATTGTCTCCCTCTTTGTGATTTGATGTGAAGTCTTTGTGTAGGTAGTTTAAAGATTCCTGACCATGTGTTCAAAATCTTCAACATTCTTTAAGTTCAAAGTCACTACTTCCTGACTCCTCTAAAATGTCTCCAACTTTTTTGGTTTCTCTGATTCTTCATTTTAATAAGAACTTTCCTCTTTCATTAAATTTCATTTGGTCTTTGAAAAGACACTCTAGCTTTTGGGCTACACTTTGCTTTGCATCCTGTCTGCCACTCTGAGTTTAAAAGGAGGAAGCACGAGGCCACTCCACATCTGATTGGCTATAGTCCCCTCTCTGGTACTGTGCTGACGCAGCTGACAGTGCTGAGATGATTAAAAGATTTTGGGAATCTGTGAAGAACGGAGTGCAGATATTTGAATGTGTAACCGCTTGTCAAAATTTTACAGTAATTAGGAGCTAAGAAAAGCAAAAAGAATGTGGTGCTCAGGACTTGGTAGAATCTCAATGTGATGAATATTCCTTTTGAAAGTTTTAAATGACCTCAATTCATTAAGAAGACACATAAACTTCTTATTCCATTGAAAAGAAAAATAAATACATTTGTGTAGTATCCTAGATAGTGGTATCCTTGAGATGGGGGCCAGTATTTAAAAGTTGTGTCTTGGAATTGATTGCATTTGAGCAGCTATCATCTTCCTTCTTTCTCCTAGGAGAGTAGTCAGATTCACCCTTTCATTAACTTTCTCCTTCATTGCATTTATACTGCCAGACACTGTAACAGGCATGGGGACAAAATGGTAAAGAGCGTAGGTGTTGTAATGGACCTTTTCAACCTGATAGCTTGTTTAGGACCTTTTATCACAGTTTTCTCTGTGTCATTTACAACTACTGTATTTAAAAACAGTTTTGAAGCTTTGTAATCTCTTATGATTGAGAGTTATCATCATTTACTAATTGTTTATTTGAGAAGATTAAGATTGCTTCTATTTTTTAAATTATTACATCTAATTTGGATACAAATATTTTTGTATTTAAATATTTATTTACCTTGTCAAAAGAAGAGTTTTGAAGTAAAATTTATCACTTACCACAGGTGGCTTCTTCTTACCTACAGGGAGCCTCCTATTTGCTGCCGTGTTTGTAGTCAGGGAACATGGCGTGCTGTCTTGGTTTGTTTCATGTGACTGTATGATGATGGATACTTTTTGCAACATCTGAGGTTCCAGAGATATTAAGCAACTTGAATACTTGAGAATGTTTTAGAAATTCTGAATTATGATTGTGCAATACTGGAAATCTCTATGATACAACACAGAAAATATAAGGCAATGAATTTTAACAAACTACAATGACATTCTTCACAGAATTAGAGAAACTATTTTAAATTCATATGAACAAAGAAAAGAGCCTGAATATTAATCTATTTACAGGCAAACAACAAAAGAACAAAGTGGAGGCACATTACCTGACTTCAAACATATGCAAATATATAAAAAACAATGGGACATAAACAGACATGTAGACCAGTGGAACTGAATCAAAACCCAGAAAAAGACACAACAACCATCTGATCTTTAAAGCTAAAAATAACAGTTCAATAAAGGACTCCTATTCAATAAATGGTGTTGAGATAAATGGAACAGCAGAAGATTGAAATATACTCCTTCCTTAAACATACAAAAATCTCAAGATGGATTAAAAGACTTAAATATAAACCTACTTAAAAACATAGAAGGTAAAAGAAAGCATTGGACAGGGTGCAAAGATTTCATGACAAAGATGCCAGCAATTCAACCAAAAAAAATTAATAAAATAAATTTACATTAAAATACTATGCACAACAAATATGAAACCATCAACAGAATAAATCAAACAGAATAGAAAATTTTGCAAACTACATCTGAAAAGTTTAATATTAGAATACATAAGAAACAAATTACAAGCAAAACAAAACAACCCCATTAGTACAAGGAACATGATCAAACACTTTCCAAAGAAAACATACATTTACAAGCATATTAAAAGTCAACATCTTGATTTAAATGCATAATAAACCACTGAGATACATCTGAACCTCAGAATAAAAAGTTAAAAATAACTTCCATATTTTTGCCTTCACTCAATTGTTAAATATTGTTAGTAGTAAAATGGACATACTTCAGAAATAATTAGTTCAGCCATTGTGAAAAGCAGTTTGGCATTTTCTGAAAGATCTTAAAACTGAACTACTCTTCAAAGTAGCAATCCTGTTATCAGGTATATGCCCAAAGGAATATATATCATCCTACTATAAAGACACAGGCATGTGTACATTCATTGCAGCAGTATTTGCAATAGCAAACACATGGATTCAACCTAAAGGCCCATCAATGGTAAACTGGAAAAAGAAATGTAGTACATATATACTATGGAATACTCTGCAGCCACAGAAAAGAATGAAATCATGTTCCTTGCAGCCATATGGATGGACCTGGAGGACACTATCTTAAGCAAACTAACATAGGAACAGAAAACCAAATATTGCATGTTCTCACCTACAAGTGGAAGCTAAACATTGCATACATAGGAACACAAAGACGAGAGCAACATATCAGGGCCTACTTAGGGTGCAAGGTGGGAGAACGGTGATAATCAAAAAGTTACCTTTTGGCTACTATGCTTATTACTTAAGTGATGAAATAATCTGTACACTAAATCCCCATGACACACAATTTACATATATGATAAACATGCACACATACCCCTGAACCTCAAATAAAAGTTAAAAATAGCTTCCATATTTTTGCCTTCACTCAATTGTTAAATATTGTTAGTAGTAAAATGGACATACTTCAGAAATAATTTTATGTGTGCCTTTACATACATATGTGAACATATTCATAAGTACATCATTTTACATTATTGAATTCATACTGCATTTTTTCACAATCTGTTTCATTTACAGATAATATATCTTGAATAATAATCATAGCTTCCACTTATACACTACATTTTATGGGTGAGGCAACATCTCTACGTCCTCTGTGGCTCTTAACGTAATCCTGAAAACAACCCTGAGATAAGTAGTATTATGTTCACATTTCAGGATGATGAAACTGAAATATGTGGAGTTTAATAAATTTGGCCAAGTTTGCACAGCTGGAAGCTGCTGATTTAACTCTGGAAAAGCTGGAAGAACTTGAAGTCTCTCCATAGAAGAGCATATTTTCCTCCTCTTCCTTCTCCTTTTTTTTCTTTTTTGATAGTGTCTTGCTCTGTTGCCCAGGCTGGAGTGCAGTGGCGTGATCTTAGTTCACTGCAACCTCCGTCTCCCGTGTTCAAGTGATTCTCCTGCCTCAGCCTTCCAAGTAACTGAGATTACAGGTGCACATCACCATGCTTGGCTATGTTTTGTATTTTTAGTAGAGCTAGGGTTTCACCATGTTGACCAGGCTGGTCTTGAACTCCTGACCTCAGATGATCCAAAGCTTGGCCTACCAAAGTGCTGGGATGACAGGTATAAGCCACCAGGCCCTGCCCTTCTGCTGTTTTACTACAGCCCCATTTCAGCAACAATTAACATGTTTTCTACTTAACTATATTTATTGTTCAAGAAATGGAGACATAATCATTTAAGCTAGGTCTTTTTGTACTATTTCAAGTAGTGCTACATAAACATCTTGACAATGCTTATCTTACTGTATGGAATGAGGTAAAGATCACATTATCTTTTCTTGATTGCCAGCCAGAATTTTATTTATGATATTTATGTATTTATTTGTCTGCCTATCCATGACATGATCAGGAACTGTCTTTTATCTTATACCTAGCTAAGTGACTACAATTGTCCACTAAATGAATGAATGAATAAATAATCTATCCCTTTTATGAATTATTTGCTCATTGAGGATAAATCAAATGAGTCACAAAATTGTGAAGATCAGATGAATAAACTACAACATGCTGAGAAATTAAAAGTTTTATATTGTCTCCCTCTTTGTGATTTGATGTGAAGTCTTTGTGTAGGTAGTTTAAAGATTCCTGACCACGTATTCAAAATCTTCAACATTCTTTAAGTTCAGAGTCGCTACTTCCTGACTCCTCCAAAATGTCTCCAACATTTTTGGTTTCTCTGATTCTTCATTTTAATAAAAACTTTCTTCTTTCATTAAATTTCATTTGGTCTTTGAAAAGACACTCTAGCTTTTGGGCTATGCTTTGCTTTGCATCCTGTCTGCCACTCTGAGTTTAAAAGGAGGAAGCACGAGGCCGCTCCACATCTGATTGGCTGTAGTCCCCTCTCTGGTACTGTGCTGAGGCAGCTGACAGTGCTGAGATGATTAAAGGATTTCAGGAATCTGTGAAGAACTGAGTACAGATATTTGAATGTGTAACCACTTGTCAAAATTTTACAGTAATTAGGAGCTAAGAAAAGAAAAAAGAATGTGGCTACTCAGAACTTGGTAGAATCTCAATGTGATGAATATTCCTTTTGAAATTTTTAAATGACCTGAATTCATTAAGAAGACACATAAACTTCTCATTCCATTGAAAAGAAAAAATAAATACATTTATGTATATCCTCTGCCTCGTCCCTGCACCACCCCAGGGCCCTTGCAGGCCTAGCTCCCAAACAGTGACCTTACAGGCCCCTGGACCAATCCCAGACCCCTTTGATGATATCAAGTTTATTGGTAAGAATTCTGCTTTTCCCGTATGCTGGAAATCATGAATCTTACACAACTTTCTCTCCTTCAGCCCTGATGATCATTGCAGTCCATGGGGAGCCACCCAGGAGTTGTAGGCAGGAGGGGATATGGTGGGATGTGCAAGGTGGAAGCTCACTCTGGCTGCCAGGGAGGGACAAGGGTGGAAGCAGGGAGACCACCAAGGCAGGAAAGGGAGGACATCTAGACTGGGGAGGGACAGAGGGACAGGACCCTGTCCTCCATAACTAAGCCTACTGTATCCCTGGTCTCTCTTCCCCACCTCTGCTCCATCTGAGACTGAGGAAAAGGAGCAGGCTGGTGAGCTTGGGTGGAGCCCAGCACCTCGAGCCTCATTACCCTGCCTCTCCTCCTGTAGCCACCCCGCCAGAGTGTTGGGCCCTGCACTGGGGACGTGTCCTCCAAGGCCTTGCCTGAGTCTGAGTCTGGCCCTGCCTCCCTCAGAAGTGTGTGAGCCCCTGGGCCAGGCTGGAGGCCACCTCCAGGGAACTGTG
>DAKLCV010000680.1:0-10104 GCA_030247045.1 Colobus guereza
CCACACCCACAAGCTGACCTGATTCTGAATGTTCTGCTTGAAGTTTTAACTAATGTTTCCTGAAGGTCAGAACCAGAATTCTGAGCAAGAACCTAAAGTAAACAAATTTAATTCTTGAGAAAACAGGAAGTAAGAATTGATAGTTTAAAAAAAAAAAAAGACATGGCTGGGCACGGTGGCTCACGCCCGTAATCCCAGCACTTTGGGAGGCCCAGGCGGGTGGATCGTAAGGTCAAGAGATTGAGACTATGCTGGCCAACATGGTGAAACCCCGTCTCTACTAAAAATACAAAAATCAGCTGGGCATTGTGGCACGTACCTGTAGTCCCAGCTAGTCGGGAGGCTGAGGCAGGAGAATTGCTTGAACCTGGGAGGTGGCGGTTGCCATGAGCCAAGATCACACCACTGCACTCCAGCCTGGGTGACAGAGTGAGACTCTGTTTCAAAAAAAAAAAAAAAAAAAAAAAGTGCAAAAGACATCTCAGCTGGATGCAGTGGCTCACGCCTGTAATCCCAGCACTTTGAGAGGCCAAGGCAGGTGGATCACCTGAGGTCAGGAGTTTGAGACCATTCTAGCCAACATGGTGAAACCTCATCTCTACTAAAAATACAAAAAAACCCTAGCCGGGTGTGGTGGCAGGTGTCTGTAATTACAGCTACTACAGCTACTAGGGAGGCTGAGGTTGCAGCGGGCCGAGATCACACCACTACGCTCCAGCCTGGACAACAAAAGCAAAACTCACAAAGTTCTCAAAAAACAACAACAAAAGAAACACAAAAAATCTATTGCATGAAGACAGAACATTTATGTTCCCTTCAGAGAATAACCAGACACAAGTACTGATCAACTCTCTCATCTACCCCAAAGCAAGCAGCAATACACCAGTCATAAACTATACTTCAAAATTAGTATATAATAGAAAACTGATATCAGTTTAACTAAAACCAAAACAAAAAGCAAGTTTGTACTCAAGTATAACCCTTAATACTGCAAATATTAAACTACAGGTTCTCTCTTGCCATCTGAAACGTCAGCTATTCAGGCCTCCCAGAGAAACCAAATACATCTGGATGATGAGGGATACCTGTTCTAGAGTCAGGAAGAAAACTGATCAAACTTGCTTATCCAAAATCCACATTATCAATAAAGCCTACATTATCAAAAAGGTTTGATGAGCTGAATCTTCTGGAAGATTGACTGTTTAAGGCATGTACCCCTTGGGATAACGAGCAACGCATCAGCAAATGCTTGGACTCCAAGCTGTGCCCTGCCCTTAACACTGAGCTTATATTTAATCACACAGCCTGTTGGATGGGGGGAAAAAAAATACTAAGAAAACTGTAGAACTAATTTTATGAATAACAAAATATACATATGAAAGCCATTACTTTCTTACAAATTCACTATGACCACATCAATTTAAGTGCTGCATTTGAAAGCCACAATACAAGTGACTAACATATCAAATAGGAGAATGGCTCAACCAGAATGGCTTCACTAGCCACTGGCAGCTCTTTCAACAGATCAGTATTATTTCATTTATCTGTATTCACCTTTAATAATGATATGCTATGAAAACCTTAGCATACCACTGGCCATTCTAAAGGAAGACTGCTTTTGCATGGTGTCTGGCTGTAAACTACTGATAAAAGAACAGTATTCAGCCATGCTTTTCAGACCAGCAAAAATATAATATAATAGGTGGCTCAAGCCAGAATGGCTTCATCAGCCACTGGCAGTCCTTTTCAACAGATCAGATTAGTTCATTTATTTGACACCATCTCTACTAAAACATAAAAACTTAGCAGGTGCCATCAGTACTCTAAAGAGGAGAATGGCGCAGAGGACGGAGCTTGAGTGAGCTGATAGCCACTGCACTCCAGCCTGGAGACCAGCAAAAACAACATAATAGAATTGAAATATGGTGAGGATCTTACCATCATCAATAGCATTTTGACAGCCCTCAAGCCATCCTCACTGCATCTTTGATCTGAGTGTGTGCTTATTTGGTCCTTTGATCAATAATGTGACAGAACTAGGTTGTTACATTTCTCAATAAAGGTGAACTCCTATATGTAGAAGAAACATGATTGTGCAAAGAGTGAAGAGAGAAGAGGAACCTACAGAGAATGACAAGCAGCATATTAGTAAGGAACAAACTTGATCACATTAAACCAAATTATCTCTTTTTGAAAATCACATATAAATGTGATTTCCCCATCAATGGCTTCCCATTACTACACATAAACCTTCAAAATGTATATAAACAAAATCTGATCCTGAATTTCAATTAATTTTTCTGCTCAAGACTTCATGAACATAGTGGCTCATGCCTGTAACCTCAGCACTTTGGGAGGCTGAGGGTGAAGGACAGCCTGAGCCCAGGAGTTTAAGACCAGCCTGGGCAACACAATGAACTTGTTTTCTACAAAATTACAAAAAAAAAAAATTAGCCATGGTAGCACATGTCTGTGGTCCATTTGCTCAGGGGCCTGAAGCAGGAGGAACACTTGAGCCCAGAAGATGAGGCTGCAGTGAACTGTGATCACACCACTGCACTCCAGCCTGGGCAGGAGTGAGACCTCATCTCAAACAAACAAACAAAAATAATTTATGAGCTAAAAGGTTCTATTACCTTGAAGAAGAAAATACACTTACCAATGTATACTCATACACAAGTCCTGCATGTCCCAAGCAGTCAGGACTGAGGTCGTCAAAAGAATTCAGGGCCACCCCACCCCAAGGAAGAGTCAGCCTGAAATAGCATTTTAAGGGAGGTGGATAAGCAATGTTACCACTGAAGTTCAAAGACAAGACAAGTAATTTTTAGGAAGGAATTTTATGAATAACAAAATATACATATGAAAGCCATTACTTTCTTACAAATTCACTATGACCACATCAATTTAAGTGCTGCATTTGAAAGCCACAATACAAGTGACTAACATATCAAATAGGAGAATGGCTCAACCAGAATGGCTTCACTAGCCACTGGCAGCTCTTTCAACAGATCAGTATTAGTTCATTTATTTGTATTCACCTTTAATAATGATACGCTATGAAAAACCTTAGCATACCATCAGTCATTCTAAAGGGAAGACTGCTTTTGCATGGTGTCTGGCTGTGTAAACTACTGATAAAAGAACACAGTATTCAGCCATGCTTTTCAGACCAGCAAAAGAATATAATAGAATTGAAATATGGTGAGGACCTTACCATCATCAATAGCAATTTTGACAGCCCTCAAGCCATCCTTTACTGCATCTCTGATCTAAGTGTGGGCTTATTTGGTCCTTTGATCAACAGACAGAACGAGGGTTGTTATTAACACTTCTCAATAAAGGTGAACTCCCTATATGTAGAAGAAACATGATTGTGCAAAGAGTGAAGAGAGAAGAGGAACCTACAGAGAATGACAAGCAGCATATTAGTAAGGAACAAACTTGATCACATTAAACCAAATTATCTCTTTTTGAAAAATCACATATAAATGTGATTTCCCCCATCAATGGCTTCCCATTACTACACATAAACCTTCAAAATGTATATAAACAAAAATCTAATCCTGAATTTCAATTAATTTTTCTGCTAAAGACTTCCTGAACCAGGCACAGTGGCTCATGTCTGTAATCTCAGCACGTTGGGAGGCTGAGGGTGAAGGACGGCCTGAGCCCAGGAGTTTAAGACCTGCCTGGGCAACACAATACGACCCTGTTTTCTACAAAAATTACAAAAAAAAATTAGCCATGCATGGTAGCACATGTCTGTGGTCCCATTTGCTCAGGGGCCTGAAGCAGGAGGAACACTTGAGCCCAGAAGATGAGGCTGCAGTGAGCTGTGATCACACCACTGCACTCCAGCCTGGGCAGGAGTGAGACCCTATCTCAAACAAACAAAATAAAAATAATTCATGAGCTAAAAAAGTTCTATTGCCTTCAAGAAGAAAATACACTTACCAATGTATACCCATATACAAGTCCTACATGTCCCAAGCAGTCAGGACTGAGGTCGTCAAAAGAATTCAGGGCCACCCCACCCCAAGGAAGAGTCAGCCTGAAATAGCATTTTAAGGGAGGTGGATAAGCAATGTTACCACTGAAGTTCAAAGAGAAGACAAGTAATTTTTAGGAAGGAATTTTTCAGAATTACACACAAAATTACATTTTAAAATGTACTTTAACCTAAGCCTTTTAATTTGCCATCAACCAGCTGAAAACTAGTCTTTTAACCCTCCATTTAAACCACTCTCCCCAAGTCAGCAAATGAAATCTAAAAGTAGACAAGAGCTCTTTGTTGGCCAGGCATGGTGGCTCACACCAGTAATCCCGGCACTTTGGGAGGTTGAGGTGGGTGGATCACTTGAGGCCAGGAGTTTGAGACCAGCATAGCCAACATGGCAAAACCCCATCTCTACTAAAAAAGCAAAACAAAACAATTCAGCGGGCATGGGGGCAGACACCCGTAATCCCAGCTACTTGGGAGGCTGAGGCATGAGACTCCTAGAACTCAGGAAGCGGAAGTTGCAGTGAACCAAGATTATACCACTGCACAACAGAGCAAGACTGTCTCAAAAAATAATAATTTTTTTAAAAAAACCTTTATTGTGGTGAGCTCTTTGGGAGGAGGTATACTGAATTCAGAGACAAAAAGTAAAATAATGTTTACAAGGCGCAAGAGGGAGGGAGAAATGGGGAGGAACTATTTAATGGGTATAGTTTCAGTTTGTGATGATAAAAAAATTCTAGAGATGTACAGTGCTGATGGGTGCTAATTAATGTGAATACAGTTAATGCCCATTAATTATACAGTTGAAAAACCCAAAAATAAAGTATAAGAAAAAGAAATAATCCCAATTCATTTGCAAAATAAGTAAAAGTCAAATTACTTGGATAAATCTGCTACTCATACCTCTCCATATTTCTCCTTTTAGCTCTGCGCAGAGCGACTACGCCTTCTTTTGAAAGAGCATCTGAGGAAAAGGGGTCAATTCCCTATAACAAAAATAAAAATTAGTTTCAACATCTTCTACCTTAAAAGTAAAAAGGATGATACATACTATTTAGTTTATACAATGAATTTTCATTCTCACCTTTTGATTAATAACAAATCCTTTATCTGAATCACCACAGACTTTGCTTTTCAGTTCTATTATTTGTTTTAACTCTATCTTCAATGAATTTTCTTTCAGCTTTTATGAGTTTCTCTCCCTCTTCTGCACTCTTGTAAAAAAAAAAAAAAAAAAAAAAAGCCAGAATTCACTTCTCTATTAAGAAGAAGAAAAAAAGTTACAGAAAGTAGGAAACATTTATTTTTTGAGAAGAAAATAGCTTCTGAGACTGTATTAGTCCTAAGATTTAACAAACAGTTCACTGAGCTCCAATCCTGTCCCTTATACATCTTCAGAGGCTGTTTCCTGTAACTCCCAAACCAATTTGAGGATTATTGTCCTTACAGTGGGAAACAAAGTTTCACAAAAATAACTCACCTAAAATACAGTTCCTCCATTTCACTGTTAAGGGGCTATAAACTTAAGTTTTTCATATTCTAATGATACGTTACAAGTGAGGACATATGCATCCTCCACCCTTTTTTCTATCAGGATGCTATGCTCCGTGATCCAAAACAAGCCCTCTGATTAAGCTGTTCAAACACACAAAAAGTATGGTTATTGATCTCCAGATGGATGTGTGTTAAACACTGAACTGAGAAGGTATTGATGACAATTTTCATGCAGTCACATTTCTTTTTGTTTTTTTTTTGAGATGGAGTCTCGCTCTGTCGCCCAGGCTGGAGGGTAGTGGTGTCGTCTCGGCTCACTGCAAGCTCCACCTCCTGGGTTCACACCATTCTCCTGCCTCAGCCTCCTGAGTAGCTGGGACTACAGGTGCCCACCACCATGCCCAGCTAATATTTTTGTATTTTTAGTAGAGACGGGTTTCCCATGGTGGCCAGGCTGGTCTCAAACTCCTGACCTCAGGTGATCCACCCACCTTGGCCTCCCAAAGTGCTGGGATTACAGGCACGAGCCACGCGTCCAGCCTATTTCTTGAATTATTTGAAGATCCTATGCTGTACAGAAAAGTCTGCAGAGATAGTCTCCTGGTAGGCTGTCAAACTGTGATGACATCCTTTAAAAATATGTTTTCTGCCAAGCGCCTGTAATGCCAGCACTTGGGGTGGCAGAGGTGAGAGGACACCTTAATCCCAGGAATTCAAAACCAGCCTAGGCAGCATAGGGAGACTCCATTCTCCACTAAAAGAAGGGAAAAACGAACACAAACATGTTTTCTAACTAAGTGTTTGAAAAAATTTTTTAATTCCTCTGCTTCTTCTCATTATGCTTTGTACCTAGCAATTCAATAAATGCCAAATGACTGATGTTCACTTTTCAGAACAATTCTAACCATAAATACAACATAACATTCACTGTATTTCAGGAGAAAATATTACTAAAAGTAAAAACAATATTCACCAAGCAATTTATCCAACTTATATCTGCAGGTAAATATACAACATTTTTTTTGAGACGGAGTTTCGCTGTTGTCACCCAGGCTGGAGGGCAATGGTATGGTCCTGGCTCACTGCAACCACCGCCTCCCAGGTTCAAGCAATTCTTCTGCCTCAGCCTCCCAAGTAGCTGGGATTACATGCATCTGCCACCATGCCTGGCTAATTTTTGTAATTTTAGTAGAGACGGGTTTCCCATGGTGGCCAGGCTGGTCTCAAACTCCTGACCTCAGGTGATCCACCCACCTTGGCCTCCCAAAGTGCTGGGATTACAGGCGTAAATATACAACATTTATACCCAAAGATATTTTAAAATTGCCAGCGATCTCATGCCTGTAATCCCAGCACTCTGGGAGGCTGCGAATCGAGGTCAGGAGATTAAGACCATCTTGGCTAACATGATGAAACCCTTCCCTACTAAAAATACAAAAAATTAGCCAGGCGTGGTGGCGGGCACCTATAGTCCCAGCTACTCGGGAAGCTGGAGCAGAATGGCGTGAACCCGGAAGGCAGAGCTTGCAGTTGAGCAGAGATTGTGCCACTGCACTCCAGTCTGCCACAAGAGTGAGACTCGGTCTCAGGGAAGAAAAAAAAAAAAGCCAGAATTCACTTCTCTATTAAGAAGAAGAAAAAAAGTTACAGAAAGTAGGGAAACATTTATTTTTTGAGAAGAAAATAGCTTCTGAGACTGTATTAGTCCTAAGATTTAACAAACAGTTCACTGAGCTCCAATCCTGCCCCTTGCACATCTTCAGAGGCTGTTTCCTGTAACTCTCCCAAACCAATTTGAGGATTATTGTCCTTACAGTGGGAAACGAAGTTTCACAAAAAAGTAACTCACCTAAAGTACGAAGCTCCTCCATTTCACTGTTAAGGGGCTATAAACTTAAGTTTTTTCATATTCTAATGACATGTTAACAAGTGAGGATGTATGCATCCTCCACCCTTTTTTTCTATCAGGATGCTATGCTCCGTGATCCAAAACAAGCCCTCTGATTAAGCTGTTCAAACACACAAAAAAGTATGGTTATTGATCTCCAGATGGATGTGTGTTAAACACTGAACTGAGAAGGTATTGACAATTTTCATACAGTCAGCTTTGTTTCTTGAATTACTTGAAGATCCTATGCTGTACAGAAAAGTCTGCAGAGATAGTCTCCCTGGTAGGCTGTCAAACTGTGATGACATCCTTTAAAAATATGTTTTCTGCCAAGCGCCTGTAATGCCAGCACTTGGGGTGGCAGAGGTGAGAGGACACCTTAATCCCAGGAATTCAAAACCAGCCTAGGCAGCATAGGGAGACTCCATTCTCCACTAAAAGAAGGGAAAAACGAACACAAACATGTTTTCTAACTAAGTGTTTGAAAAAAATTTTTTTTAATTCCTCTGCTTCTTCTCATTATGCTTTGTACCTAGCAATTCAATAAATGCCAAATGACTGATGTTCACTTTTCAGAACAATTCTAACCATAAATACAACATAACATTCACTGTATTTCAGGAGAAAATATTACTAAAAGTAAAAACAATATTCACCAAGCAATTTATCCAACTTATATCTGCAGGTAAATATACAATATTTTATATCCAAATATATTAAAAATTTTGCCAACAGTATATATTGTACAAAGCACCCTAAATTTCAAAACACATTTTATTATTTTTTTTTTTGAGAGGGAGTTTTGCTCGTCACCCAGGCTGGAGGGCAATGGTATGGTCCTGGCTCACTGCAACCACCGCCTCCCAGGTTCAAGCAATTCTTCTGCCTCAGCCTCCCAAGTAGCTGGGATTACATGCATCTGCCACCATGCCTGGCTAATTTTTGTAATTTTAGTAGAGACGGGGTTTCCCCATGGTGGCCAGGCTGGTCTCAAACTCCTGACCTCAGGTGATCCACCCACCTTGGCCTCCCAAAGTGCTGGGATTACATACAGGCATTAGCCACCACACCTGACCATTAGTATTTCAGTCTTCTACCACCTACCTTGTATCAGTTTCAGATTTATGTTTCATCTCCATGATCACAAACCATAAAAAGATCAATAGGTTCATCTTTTCTTTTAATGGCCAAAATGGAGCCCACTACAGCCTGCAATAGAAGGATAACCATTAAGTAAATTCAATTTGCGGCAGCAGAAATATGTTGCTTTTCAGAAGGCTAAAGTAGACAGTTTCTTCATTTTACGATATCTACACTGATTTGTCTTCTTCTATAAGCAGATAGAATACATTATATATAAACAGCTGTTACCTTTCTGAAATCAATCTGTAATTCACAAACATTAACATTCCTTAATATTAACATTCCTTCTGGTGTTTCATTAAAAATACTGGTAACTGGAAGCTTTCTAATAACAAAATCTCCACTTTATAAACCTTTTAATGAAAGCTCCAATTTTATAACCTGGTTAGGTATACTATTATTTGAATTTCCTCATTTTACTTTTTAGAGACACAGATTAGGTATCACTGTCACAAAAATGAACCTACATAGCACCTTGTAATTGAAATTGGTAATTATATTCATGTTTCTACTATCAGAGATTTTCTGTATAGGTGTACCATAACAGACACACACAAAATTAAATATATATCTCTGTTAAGACATCTGCAAATTCAACGTGAACTTTAGTATGAAGAGATGCTCTGGCCACATCTTTAAGTGTTTCCTTGTCCATCTCTCTGCTTGCTTTGACTTCTTCCAAAAACTGAAGGGCCTTTTCCTTCACAGCTTCAAATCCTTCAGTGATTATTCTGGGATGAAGGTCCTACAATAAACACACAATAACACTCCCATCTTCAATTAGGTGCAACTATAGTTCATGATAAAGTTCAGATAATTCTTGGAGGGATATTCTGGATCACCATACCTTTGAACACGCAGTAACATAATGTGCTGGCTTTCTGAATACATTTAAAAGGATAAATATTCCTTTCAATGCAGAGGAGAAGAACAGGCAATGCTCTAGCACAGGGTCAAAGCCAAGGGAACTATAAAGCACACTTGGGTGTTCACTGTGCAAACCACCCCGAATCATGCCAAAACCGACACTGTGTCCCACCAACTCGCAGATGGTAGCGTTATTCTATTTTTTCTATAGGTAATCTCAAACTAATTCACGTAATTTACTAATAAAAATAAATAAAGACTGTCTGCTCTCTTCTGCCAGGATATTCTGACAATAGATTCATAGTCCTTGAGGTTTGTTTTAAACCTTGGAACTAGCCAGGGCTAAAAAAGTGGAATTTATCCCAATGTAAGCTTTTGGTTGGCTTTTTCCTAACAAATAAATATGCCTAGTCCTAAACATCCATTTTAAAATTATATGCAACATGCGCTTTAATCCTTTTAATTGAATCTCTACATATGTCATCAATTTCACAGTACGCTTTTCTATTTTTGCTTTAAAAGTCATTTTGCTTTTGAGCATGTTAAATGATAAAATCATGCATTTATATTTATTTTTGTAGCTACCATTTTCAGGACTCTGCTTTCCATTTTGTTGATCCAGATTTCTGTTCTACTTAATTTTCCTGCTGCCTCAGGGACTTCTTTACATATTGTAGTTTAGGCCTACTATTGACGAGTTCTTTCA
>DAKLCV010000681.1:0-10099 GCA_030247045.1 Colobus guereza
CCAAATAAATAAAATCAGAGATTAGAAAAAAGAGATATTACAACCAATATCTCAGGAATTAAAGGATCATTAGAGACTACCATGAGCAACTGTAGGCCAATAAATTAAAGGATCACAGAAATTAAAGGATCTCTAATAGACTACCATGAGCAACTGTATGCCAATAAATTGGAAAACCTAGAAATTGATAAATCTCTAGATACTAAAACCTACCAAGATTGAACTGTATAGAAATCCAAAACCTGAACAGACCAATCACAAGTAATGAGATCAAATCTCTAATGAAAAGTCTCTCAGCAAAGAAAAGCCCAGGACCTGAGGGCTTCACTGCTGAATTTTATCAAACATTTAAAGAAGAACTATTATCAATCTTACTCTAACGATTCCAGGAAATAGAGGAGGAGGGAATACTTCCAAACCTGTTGTATGAAATCAATATCACTTTAATACCAAAACCATACAAAGACCCATCAAAAAAAGAAAACTATGGGCCAATATCTCTGATTAATGTTAATGCAAAATCCTCAACAAAATACTAGCAAATTGAATTCAGTAACACATTAAAAAGATTATTCATCATGACCAAATAGAATTTATCTCAGGGACACAAAGATGGTTCAACACAGCAAATCAATGTGATACGTAATATCAACAAAATGAAGGGCAAAAAAATCATATGATCATCTCATCTCCATAGATGCAGAAAAATCATTTGATAAAATTCAACATCCTTCATGATAAAAACCTTCAAAAAAAACTGGGTATAGAAGGAATATTAATCAACATAATAGAAGCCATATACAGCAGACCCACAGCTAGTATCATACTGAGAGAGGAAACATCAAAACCTTTCTTCTAAGATCTGGGACATGACAAGGATGCTCACTTTTACCACATTATTCAACATAGCACTGGAAATCCTCATGAGAGCAATCAGACAAGAGAAAGAAATAATAAAGCATCCAAATTTAAAAGGAAGAGGTCAAATTATCATTGTTTGCAGATAATATGATCTTATATTTAGCAAAACCTAAAGTCTCCACCAAAAAAAAAAAAATTATTAGAACTGATAAATTCAGTAATGTTGTAGGATACAAAATCATACAAAAATCATTAACATTACTATATGCCAACAGAGAACAATCTGAAAAAGAAAATTTAAGAAGTAATTCCATTTACAGTAGACACACATAAAATTAAATACCTAGAAATTAACCGAAGAAATGAAACATCTCTAAAATGAAAGCTATAGAAAACTGGAGAAAGAAATTGAAGAAGACACAAAAAATGGAAAGCTATTCCATGTTCAAGCATTGGAAGAATCAATATTGTTAAAATGTCTCTACTATTCAAAGCAATATACAAATTCAACACAATCCCCATCAAACTACTAATGATATTCCTCATAGAAATAGAAAAAACAACCTTTATTTATATGAAAAGACCTAGAATAGCCAAAGCTATCCTGAGCAAGAACAACAAAACTGAAGGAATCACAATACCTGACTTCAAATTATACTACAAAAGTATAGTAACCAAAACATCACGGTACTGCCATAAAAACAGACACACAGACCAGTGGAACAGAATGGAGAACCCAGAAAGAAATCCATACATCTACAGTCAACTCACTTTTACAGCAGTCCCAAAAACATCCACTGGGGAAAGGCAATCTCTTCAATAAATGGTGCTGGGAAAACTGGATATCCATATGCAGAAGAATGAATCTACACTCCTATCTCTTGCCATATGCAAAAATCAAATCAAATGGATTAAAGACTTAAATCTAAGACCTCAAACTCTGAAATTACTACAAGAAAACTTTGGGGAAACTCTCCAGGACTTTTGGACTTTTGGACAAAGATTTCTTGAGTAAATACCTAAGAAGCACAGGCAACCAAAGCAAAAATGAACAAATGGGATCACATCAAGTATAAAAGCTTCTGCACAGCAAAGGAAACAATCAGCAAAGTGAAGAGACAACAGAAAGAATGGACGAAAATATTTGCAAACTACCAATCTGACAAGGAATTAATAACCAGAATATATAAGGGACTCAAACAACTCTGTAGGAAAAAATCTAAAAATCTACTTTAAAAATGGGCAAAAGATCTGAATAGACATTTCTCAATAGAAAACATAAAAGTGTCAAACAGGTACATGAAAAGGTGCTCAACATCAATGATCATCAGAGAAATGCAAATCAAAACTACAGTGAAATAGCATCTCACTCCAATTAAAATGGCTATTATTCAAAAGACAGGCAATAACAAATGGCGGTTATCCAAAAGACAGGAAAAGATGTGGAGAAAAGGGAACTCTCATACACTTTTGGTGAAGATGTAAATTAGTACAACCACTATGTAGAAGAGTTTGGAGGTTCCTCAAAAAACTAAAAATAGAGTTACCAAATGATCCAGCAATCCTACTCTTAGATATATACCCCAAAGAAAGGAAATAAATGTTTAGAAGAGGTATCTGCACTCCTGTGTTTATTGCAGCACTTCTCACAATAGCCTAGATTTGGAAGCAACCTAAGTGTCCATCAACAGGTGAATGGATAAAGAAAATGTGGTACACTGACACAACGCAATGCTATTCAGCCATAAAAAAGAATGAGATCCTGTCATAAAAAAAAGAATGAGATCCTATCCATAACATGGATGCAACTGGAGGTCATTACATTAACTGAAATAAGCCAGGTACAGAAAGACAAACTTTGCATGTTCTTACTTATTTCTGGGAGCTAAAAATTAAGAGTTGAATTCATGGAGATCAAGAATAGAATGATGGTTACCAGAGGCTGGGAAGGATAGTGAGGGGGTGGAAGGAAGTGAAGATGGTTAATGTGCACAAACAAAATAGAATGGATAAGATGTAGTGTTTGGTAACACAGAAGGGTGACTATAGTCAACAAAATTTTACTGTACATTTAAAAATAACTGAGAGAGTATAACTGGCTTGTTTGTAACACAAAGGATCAATGCTTCAGGTGATGGATACTCCATTTACCCTGATGTGATTATTACACATTATATGCCTGTATCAAAATATCCCATCTACCCCATAAATATATACACCTGCTATGTACCCACATAAATTAAAAACTTTGAGAACCCTGAGTGTTTACTTTCCAATATAACTAAGCATTCTAAATACAACTTTGAATGAAAATTTCTTTATATGCCTCAAATTTGAAAACATGTTAAGCCAATCAAAGAATGTGTATTTATTATTGGAGACTCAATAATTAATGATGACAAGCTGTTATCAACTTCTGGAGACAGTTTTGGATGTCATGTTATGGGGAGGAGGGAGGAGATGCTGTTGCCATCTTGTAGATAGAGGCCAAGGATTTCTTGCAATTCATAGGACAGCCTCAATGTCAACAGTAATAAGGTTGGGAAATGCTGGGCAAGAAGAATTGAAAGCCAGGGCCAGGGTCTTCCAAAAAAAACTAGGCACACCTGTCCAGCAACAGCTGGACCCACTGAGTTGTCATCTATGGCAGACAGAGAGGAAGAAATACCCTCCCCCTCCACCTTCTGTCTTTTTGGCTGTGAAGTAAATGACCATAACAAGGAAAAATAAGGTATTTTCCTATCACTGTATGGAAGTTTCCATTTAGCCTACTACACAGATTAGAAAAAGGTATTTCCCTGACTTGACAGAGCTCCATTGTACATGGCTTGATGAGTGGACCACAAACTGGATTTAAGCTTTCACTTATCCTCTCAATTGGTCACCTTTGTGCAGTGCACAAACTATACAGCCTTACATGGCGGGCCTCAATATAAGCACTAGTCCCACTAATACCACAAAACTTCATACAGCTTTTAATATGTGGTAGCCATGAGATAACTCATAATAAGAGCAATTAAAAGGAGAATAAGACAGATTGAAAAGAAGATCAAAGAAGAGGCATCTAAAAGTGAGATGGGGTTTGTGGCAGTTATCTTAGAAGGATAAGTTGCCAAATGTAGGCTCTCTGTCAGGAACAATACAAACACCGGAACAAAGCAAGACACAAGAAAAGATTAAAAGGGCAGATATCTTTAAAAGCTTGGGAAAAATAGCTATAACTGGGGAGGGGCAAGGCAGAGTAAAAAAGGGAATGATTACCTTGAGCTCCTATGTGGAAAAAGTCAGTTGGGGATTACTTTTAAAATTCGAATTAAACTGGCTTGGCAGTTTAATGAGGCGCTGTCACCTACACCCTTTGAAAGCTATAGACCAAATATCTTAGTTAATGCCTATAAAGATTTACCTTAATAATGGTTAATTAGCAAAAAAGAGGCTATCAAATAAGAAATAACAGGAAACAAGCTCAGGAATCATAAGAAAATTTAAATAAATCATAGTGAAGAACTTGTACCAGAGAAAGTTTCTAAATATCAAAAATAATCTTAGATTTACAAATTTAGTTGCAGAAAATGTTATAGAATATACTTATTCTCTGGAAAGATATTTAAAAATATGTATCTGCTTGAGGTAGTTCTGAATAAAGACAGGAAGAAAAGAAAGTAGGCTAAAAAGACAATTTTGGAGTATTTAAAAGTAGGATGTATACTATCTCTGTGAGATGATTTAGTGAAGAAAATAGAATATCCAAGATTTTAACTCTTCTGCCAATGACCTGTTTACAGAATTAGAGGAGATGGCACTGATTGGAGTGACAGAAGCGGTGCCAGTTCTCCCCACCACCAAGAGTATCTTCTGTTGTGCCTGGCACAAGGTGTGAAATTTCATTTTAAAGATTTACTTATTTGATTTGTCATTGTTATGGTTAAAATGCTGTAGTGCTCTCTGAGAGTTAAAGGACATAACTTGTGAAAAGTCATTAATTTCCTGCTACTAATTTAAATTTGATAATTATCAGGAGGGGCTTAAAGGGGGCACAAAATCACCTTTTGAAAGGGTTTGATTGACATTGCAATAGTCTGCTCAAAGTCTGTGAGAGTATGAATGCCTATTTGTAAATCTGTCATACACACATATATCAGAAATGACAACTATATAGTATACACAAATGTGTTTGTGAGTATGTTTGCGTACAACTATATATTAACCAAATACCTACACACCTGGTGTGGTATTGTATTTGATCCACTGTAAAAGTTCTTCCTGAGGCAAATTATTAAATTTTCCTATTATGTTCCATTGATTATGGAGGTTTGCATAACCTTGTATTGACATCATTGTTAGAATGCCAAAGATAACAATCTCAAAAGGAACTCTGTGAAAAAGCCAGCCAAAGAGCTGAAACGACAGAAACCATTTATTTATAGTTCTTATATAAAGAGTACTGTAGGGTCAACAATAAATTCTCACCTTGTTACTCAAACCAATGTGAATTACCCTTTGATATCAGCACATATGTATGCAGAATTATCATCTCCGATTGTTTCCAAAGCAACGAATATGTTGGCATTACAGGGCCCAGGTGAAAATGGAACTTTCTCTCCCCTGGGAAGAATTAAGGAATGCCTAATCCTTCTAGTACTAATTTACTACCAAGGATTAAAATAAACAAATCACAACTGTGAAACATCTTAGAACTAAATGCTTTCATCCTTGGCTGCCTTTTGTGGACATCGTTGGTAGACAGGGAAGCCCTATTAGCTTGACATATATAGATTCTTCTCAGGAAAACAGGCACTATGGTATTTTAAGGCTATAAACTCAAACTAAGTTGTTCGTAGAAGTACCTTAGGCCCAATATTCTAATTTATCTAGCTCTTTTGTATGTTAGATACACTGATAGAACCCCAGAATTTCTCATAGATTCTTTGAGCCAAACAGGACCATAGTAGAGCAATTTCTCTGCATCTACTCTGGTATTGGATGAGTACTTCAGGGTACTTTTGGTGAACCAGGAAACTCTTTTTTTTTTTTTTTTGAGACAGAGTCTCACTCGTCTCCCAGGCTGGAGTGCAGTGGTGCAACCTCAGCTCACTTCAACCTCCACTTCTCGGGTTCAAACAATATTCCTGCCTCAGCCTCCTGAGTAGCTGGGATTACAGGCACACACCAGCATGCCCAGCTAATTTTTGTATTTTAGTAGAGACAGGGTTTCACCATGTTGGCCAGGCTGGTCTTGAACTCCTGACCTCAAGTGATCTGCCCACCTCAGCCTTCCAAAGTGCTGGGATTTCAGGTGTGAGCCAGTGTGCCCGGCCACCAGGAAACTCTTTTTTTTTTTTTTTTTAAGGCAGAGTCTCACTCTGTCACCCAGGTTAGAGTGTTGTGGAGTGATCTTGGCTGACTGCAGCCTCTGCCTCCCAGGTTCAAGTGATTCTCCTGCCACAGCCTCCCAAGTAGCTAGAATTACAGGCACTCACCACCATGCCCGGCTAATTTTTGAATTTTAGTAGAGATGGGGTTTCACCATGTTGGCCAGGAAGATCTCAAAACTCCTGGCCTCAAGTGATCCACCCATCTCGGCCTCCCAAAGTGCTGGGATTACAGGTGTGAGCCACTGTGCCAGGCATTCTTACACAAACCCGAACTCCAAAAGGTTATGTTCATGGACAGGATATTAACAGGGGAAATGTTTGCCTAATCACTTGTTATAGAACTATCAATTAAAATCTAGAAATACTTTTCAAAGCCACTTGAAATTGCTTTTCTTGCTTATAGTGAAACATGAAGTAATAGTTTAAATCATTTAAGTTAGTTAAGTTAAAAACAGTGTGTTTATATTTTGAATTAGCAAAGTCGCAGTAACTACTAAGTGTAGTTACTATAGTTTTTACAGTATTGTTACACAAGAATGAATTCCTTACCTGTCGAGAGCATAACAAGGAAGCCATAACACACATGTGGTGTCAAAAACAGCTTTAGCCTCATAATTAAAATGGCAAGGGCAGTAAACACTAACAACTGCAATGTGTGAAAAACCAGCTACAGAAACACAAATAAGGCACAATCACATTTTATATTTCATATTTTTAAATTAATGAACTATATTGAAACTATATCATTCATTAAGACAAGGATCTTCTAACTTAGTAATGAGCCTATTAGTATTCATTCATTCAACAATCATTTATTGAATGCCTACTATGTTCCAGGTACTCTTCTGGGTGCTTCAGATACAACAGTGAGCAATTTCTGCCCTTGTATTACATTTAAGTACATTTAGTAACGAAAGACAGACAATACATAGACATAGCAAATAAACAAATCCATTACATAGTCTACTGTAAGGCAATAAGTGCAGCCGGCAAGAAAATGGAGCAGGCAGAGGAGCCAGGGAGAGCAGGAGGTGGTGTGAGGAGGCAGAGGACCAACACAGTGGGCCTCACTGTAAAGTGACAAAGTTACTAATGCATCCCTGATGCAAAAATCTGAAATCTACAATGCTCCGAAATCTGAAACTTTTGAGTACCAATATGGTGTTCAAAGGTTATGCTAAAACAAATGCTCATTGAAGCATTTGGATTTTAGATTTTCAGATTAGAGATCTCAACTAGTAACTACAGTGTAAATATTCCAAAATTCAATAAAATCTGAAGTCTGAAACACCTCTAGTCCTAAGCACTTTGGATAAGGGATACTCAACATGTGTCATAAACTATCCCTATTAAGTTCAAATTCAGTTACCCACTCCTGTAAATTTGACCTTACCTCAACACCCACTTAAAGTTCTATCAAATAGGAAATATTTCCAGCCCACACTGATCTTTTCCTTTTTATGCTACAAAATAATTTTGCACCATATAAAATGTTGTCTTGTTTCCTTTGTAAAATTACACATACTGAAGAGCAGGAACATTACTTTAGTATCTTCTGTGTCCTTCAACACTTCTGAGCTTGTCGCTGACTGACCAGCAAACCTATGTGGTGGCAGATGGCCACCAGTCACAGGGCCAGGGTGCCTGCCCTAATGGACTGTAGCTGATTAGCTCAGCAGGCTAGAAACCAAATGCTTGTTATTGTAAAATGAATGCAATTTAATTTAATTCTGTGCTATAGTCACAAATCAGCCTTCCAGCTTTTAAATCCTTATTACTATTCAAAAGTGAGAGCAGATGAAAGAGTGAGGAGGATCAGCAGAAATGTATCACCAATGCTGACAACTCACGACTGATGGTGCATCAGCAGCAGGTTATACCTTTGTCAATTATCCTCAGACTACAATGTAATACACAAGTCTACCAGAGATTAAAATGAAAGCTTTACCTCACCATGTCCAAGGAGCTTTTTCTAGAATAAAACAAAAATATTATCTATTTACTGAATGTCTCTTATACTATGAATACATAAAAATAAGCTTCATTTCTTTGATCTCAGATTTTAAAATCTGACTATCTTCTAAACTACTTAAGAACATACATAAAAATAAAAATATCAGATAATACTACAAAAATTACAACAATTTAAAAGTCATAATTTAGTTATTTGGTTAAGACAAAATAGATTTTACAGATCCCTGGAGATTGTACCTCTCATGAATAAATGAATAGGATGACCTTCTATTCAATCTATATATACAGTGTATACAATACTTTAGATGACCACTGTTAAACTTTTGAGTTGTTTTCATTTTTCACAATTACAAATAGCATGGACACTCATGCATAAAACTTTGTAAGCATCTCTGAATATTTCCTTAGTACAAATTTCAGAAGAAAAATTATTGGGTAAAACATAAATATTTTTAGTTTCAGAAAAGTTATTCCTTTACAAAATATTTATAGTGCACCTACTGTATTCTAGGCACTGTGCAATGAAATGAATACCACAGTCCCTGCTTATCCTCTGATCCTCACTTTCCAGTTTCAGTTACCTGTGGTCAACTGCAGTCCAAAAATATTCAATGAAAAGTTCCAGGAAGTAAACAATTCCTAAGTTTTAAATTGTGCACCATACTGAATAGTGAAATCTCAAGTCACCCTGCTTCATCCTACCTGGGATGTGACTCACCCCTTTGTCCAGCATATCCATGCTGTATTTGTCACTGGCCTGTTAGTCACATTGTTACCATTCAGTTATCAGATGGTCTCTAGTGGTAGCTCAGTGCTTGTTTTCATGTAACCCTTTTCTGACTTAATAATGGCCCCAAAGTGCAAGAGCAGTGATGCTGGCAGTTGAGATATGCCAAAGAGAAGCTGTAAAGTGCTTTCGTTAAGAAAAAAGGTGAAAGTTCTCAAAAGAAAAAGCATCATATGCTGAGGTTGCTAAGATCTACAATAAGAACAAATCTATCCATGAAATTGTGAAGAAGAAAAAATTAATGCTAGTTTTGCTGTTGCATCTAAAACTGCAAAAGTTATGGCCACAGTGCATGATAAGTGCTTAGTTAAGATGGAAAGGCATGAAATCTGTGGGTGGAAGATGTGAACAGAAATGTGTTCCGATGATGGCAATCAGGTGTGTTACTCTCTGCAGTTTCAAGACTGGGGTCTTGGGATGCATCGCCCTGCAGATAAGGGCAACTGCTGTGCAGCATGAACAGTATGGACACAACACTTACCTTCATGGAGTTTATAATAGGTAGGAGGCTGCCTATTTTATTCTTCTCTTGAAAAGACTGGGTATTTTACTTTCATGCAAGGCTTTATAGCCTGCAGCTGCATTCTAATATGGATTTTGGTGGTGAAAAGAGAAATAAGTGTGGAAAGTAAGTTCAGGGTAGAGACCCAGAGGTTTTTTAAAAGAGAAGTCAGGGGAAGGTCTCTTAAGGTAGTAGTGGAGCCCAAATTATTCTATCTCCCTTGTAGCTCCTACCCTTTGTATGCAGTAGTTTTTGTTTTTGTTTTTTTTAATAGAAGACAGGGAAGGTCTCTTAAGGTAATAGTGAAGATTAAATTATTCTATTTCCTTGTAGCTCCTTCCCTGTGTATGCAGTTAATGGAGTGGGGTTTCCCCACTTGTCCCAAAATCTTCTAGGCACAACAGATTTCTTCTAGGCACAACTCAGCCTGGTAGGTGAGCAATTATTATAATCACCAAGAACCCTGAAAGTAACTACTGATACTTTATTTAAATCAAGTAACTAATTAAAAATGTGAATATACAACCAAATCCCAAGACACAAATAGCATGAAAAGGAAACACCAAAATGAGTAAAAAACTTGACCTCTCATGAAACAGC
>DAKLCV010000682.1:0-10095 GCA_030247045.1 Colobus guereza
TTTCCATCTCCCCACCTTCTCGCAGCAGCGACTTCCTGCCGCGCTTTTCTCTCCCCGCACCCTCTTATCCCCGCTTCCTCTCCCCACCGCCTTCTCCCCGGATCGTCTTCTCGCCCACTCCCTTCTCCGCGCTCTCCCACTGCCTTTCACTTAGAAGCCCTCCACGCATGCGCGCGCCTGTGTCCCTGCGCCCAGCGTGTCTCTGCGCCCAGGCAGCCCCTGAGCTGGGCCCCTGAGCTCCGCCCCAGCAGCCAGCTGGAGACCCCGGAGAGTCGCTGCTGTGCCACCGCGGCTGCCCCCGCCCCCGCCGCTACCTCAGAACTGAACAGTGTTGGCTGCGGCTGGAAGTCAGTGGGGCTCAGAAGACTGCAGGGAGAGGGGGAGGAGGGGACGGAGAGGGTGGGAAAGACCTTGGAAAGTGCGAGCGGGGAGAAGGAGGGGAAGAAGACAGTGGGGAGAAAATGCAGGGAGAAGACAGGGTGGTGGAGAAGACAGGGTGGTAGAGAGGACAGTGGAAGAAAAGGGTGAGGAGAGGGAGAAAGGGTGGGAAAGAAGACGGTGAGGACAAGGCCGGGCGCTGTGGCTCACGCCTGTAATCCCAGCACTTTGGGAGGCTGAGGCGGGCAGATCACAAAGTCAAGAGTTCGAGACCTGCCTGGCCAACATACTGAAACACAGTCTATACTAAAAATACAAAAATTAGCCGGACATGATGGCATGCACCTGTAGTCCTAGCTACTCCAGAGGTTGAGGCAGGAGAATCGCTTGAACCCGGAGGCGGAGGTTGCAGCTTTGCACTCCAGCCTGATGACAGGGGAGACTCCACCTCAGGAAAAAAAAAAAAAAAAAAACTACAGTGGGGAGAGGGCAAGGGGAAGAAGATAGTGGAAAAGAAGACCACCGAGACAGGGAGAAGATGCGGGGAGAGCTCTGTTGTTTCACTGAACATTCCTCAAAGTTAAAATGGGCCGGGCGCGGTGGCTCAAGCCTGTAATCCCAGCACTTTGGGAGTCTGAGACGGGCGGATCACGAGGTCAGGAGATCGAGACCATCCTGGCTAACATGGTGAAACCCCGTCTCTACTAAAAAAATACAAAAAACTAGCCGGGCGCGGTGGTGGGCGCCTGTAGTCCCAGCTACTCGGGAGGCTGAGGCAGGAGAATGGCGTAAACCCGGGAGGCGGAGCTTGCAGTGAGCTGAGATCCGGCCACTGCACTCCAGCCCAGGCGACAGAGCCAGACTCCGTCTCAAAAAAAAAAAAAAAAAAGTTGAAATGTTCTCATGAGTTACATATTTTCAACTTTTGCTCTTCTAGTTGATACATTCTTTTTCTTCCTCCATCTCCTTAATTTAACACGAAGTTATAACTCTAACGACCTTCTTTTTATTTTCCAATGTTTTTCTTCTAAGAACATTCCTAATGCTAACACTTAATGTTGCAACGCTCTGAATCCTATTTCCTGTCATCTCTTCATGCTTTCCCATTGAGATATCAGGAGATTTACATCCTATTATTTTTTTACACTAGGAACATTTCAGCTTGGCTAGACCTGTTTTCTACTTAATTTTTTTCAACTTCACGCTTGACAAACCCAAATGTGCTCCTGTTTTTTGTTTTTGTTTTGAGAGGGAGTCTCCCTCTGTCGCCAAGGCTGGAGTTTACTAGGTTCACTGCAAGCCCCACCTCCCAGGTTCACGCCATTCTGCTGCCTCAACCTCCCCAAGTAGCTGGGACTAAAGGAGCCCGCCACCACGCCTGGCTAATTTATATTTTTTTAGTAGAGACGGGGTTTCCTTGGCCAGGATGGTCTCGATCTCCTGACCTCGTGATTCGTCGGCCTCGGCCTCCCAAAGTGCTGGGATTACAGGCGCATGCCACCACGCCCGGTTAATTTTTTTTTTGTATTTTTAGTAAAGACGGGGTTTTGCCATATTAGCCAGGCTGGTCTCGAACTCTTGACCTCAGGTGATCTGCCCACCCTGGCTTCCCAAAGTGCTGGGATTACAGGCGTGAGCCACTGTGCCTGGCTACCATCTGTTGATGTTTTGAGAGAGCTTAAGAAACTGACATTTTTTCCTTTTCATTGTAGGTAGACTAGAAAGTAAATACCTAGTGCCTTTTGGGGAGCACTTTGATAACTTTGCAAGGGAAATGATATGAAAACAAGAAAACAAGTGTGACTTAATAGAAACAAACCAGGTATTATGATTTATTAATACACTGAAATACACTAGTCCTGAAACCTATACTTTGACTTTTGTTAGTAAATCATACCCTCTCTTTGTTGGCAAGTTTAAGCTGAATTTTCTTTTACTTGGAACTTAAATTAGCACGATCACTATATTGATAAATCCTGACCTATGTGATGTATGTAGAACATCTTCAAAATTAAGGAAGTCCATTCTTAGGATGGGGACAAGGTCAAAGTGACTCAACCTATAACCAAAAGAAGTTCATCTTTCTTAACTCCAATGTGCAGAGTACATAAAAAATGTATTATCAAAGTATTCTTCAATATCTAATGCAAAATACCTTAGTACAAATACATTTTTATTCAGATGTTATTCAAACTCTATATTTCTATAAAGATTACTTTTCAAACCAAAAAGTTATATAATTGTTGACACTGAATAAAATGTTTTAAATTCTTAAGAGTTTTGAATATTATTTTTATATGTCAACTCTAAACAATAGCACTAGCATAAAAGTATCAAAATTTAAGGATGAGTTTATTAAAATATTCAGTGAAAGTCCTATATTTTATGAGAACTGATATTTTCTCTTTCACATATAATGTGTTTATGTAATTTATTATTCTTCTAATAGCTCAAAAAGCAAACTGATAATCACATTTTCAGGGACCTAAGTCATTGTCATTTGTATGATTCAAAGACCCAGGAATATAGTTATCAAATACAATTTCTAGCACATAAAGATAAAAAGGCACACAAGACAAGATACTACAAGGAAAAATCAAGAGAAATAATTGACAACAGAAATATTCTCAAAAAGTATTCACATTTTAGATCTTTAAGCTTAGATGATTAAGCAAATATGATTTTGTTCTAAGAAATAAAAGCCACATGGACACACGGAGGGGAACATCACACACCAGGGCCTGCTGGGGTCGGGGATGGGGTGTGGCGGGGAAGGGAGGGGAGAGCATTAGGACAAACACCTAATGCACGCAGAGCTTAAAACCTAGATGACGGGTTGATAAGTGCAGCAAACCATCATGGCACATGTATATATACCTATGTAACAAACCTGCATGTTCTACACAGGCATCCCATAACTTAAAGTAAAATAATTCTTTTAAAAAAAGAAAAAGAAAAGCCAACATAGTAAAATTTGATCATGAAACTGGTTACTTAAAAAACTGAATAACATAAAAACTTGAAAATGAATAGAGTATAATTTTTACAACTGAAAACTTTAAAACTGAAATTGTTCCATTTTCAATTATTGAATGGAAGTGATTTCAGATTTTATTTAAATGAAGGAAAAAATTAATGGACCTGAAGAAAAGTCATAATAAAATATACAGAAAACAGTCTACAAATGAAAACACAGAAGAGAAGGTAGAAACTTTGGGAATACATTGAGATAGCCTAACATGCATTTAACTGGTGTCACTGGGGAGTTGAGAAAGTGACACAAACATAACATTTGAAGAAAAATAGTTCAAAAATGTTTGATTTTCCAGAATCAATAAAATATCAACCCAAAGATTTGATAAGACCAATACATCTCAAGCAGGATAAATAAAATATCCACTTTGAGAAATCATTATCTTACCAGAGAAAACCAAGATGCTCTGCAGCAGCAGCCTGGCCTAGGAAACCAAAGCCATGGCCCTTCCTTTTCAAGTTGGGAAGGGAGAGAGTCCTGATGTCCTCCCTGGGTCTCTGGGGAGGGTGCAGCCCTGATGACCACTGAGTCATATTCATGATCATTCTCTTTTGTTGAATGATACAGCATTCAAAAAAATGTTTGCAGCCTAACAGTTTTACTGTCCTGTCCTGTAGAATCCAAGAAGTTTGACAGTCTTCCTTTAAGTCATCCCACTTTTTAATTCCTCTTTAGTTCAAACTAGCTCTATCTCTGTGGATATAATCCATCTCCTTTCTTGGCTTTTCCTGAGATGGCTGATTAATCCATGAGTCACATCCATGATCTCCATCATATGGCTGTTCTGCCTCACCTTTTGTTTTCTGCTCAGAACATGTTTCTTTCCTTTTCTTTCTTTCTTCCTTCCTTTTCTTTCTTTCTTTCTTTTTTTAGATGGAGTCTCACTCTGCTGCCCAGGCTGGAGTACAGTGGTGCAATCTTGGCTCACAGCAAGCTCTGCCTCCCCGGTTCATGCCATTCTCCTGCCTCAGCCTCCTGAGTAGCTGGGACTACAGGCGCCTGCCACCATGCCCGGCTAATTTTTTGTATTTTTAGTAGAGATGGCATTTCACCGTGATAGCCAGGATGGTCTCGATCTCCTGACTTCGTGATCCACCCACCTCGGCCTCCCAAAGTGCTGGGATTACAGGCGTGAGACACTGTGGCCGGCCTTTTTTTTTTTTTTTGAGGCGGAGTCTCGCTCTGTCGCCCGGGCTGGAGTGCAGTGGCCAGATCTCAGCTCACTGCAATCTCCGCCTCCCGGATTTACGCCATTCTCCTGCCTCAGCCTCCCGAGTAGCTGGGACTACAGGTGCCTGCCACGTCGCCCGGCTAGTTTTTGTATTTTTAGTAGAGACGAGGTTTCATCGTGTTAGCCAGGATGGTCTCGATCTCCTGACCTCGTGATCCGCCCGTCTCAGCCTCCCAAAGTGCTGGGATTACAGGCTTGAGCCACCGCGCCCGGCCTTTTTTTTTTTTTGAGATGGAGTTTTGCTCTTGTTGCCCAGGCTGGAGTGCAATGGTGCAATCTTGGCTCACCGCAACCTCCGCCTCCTGGGTTCAAGCGATTCTCCTGAGTCAGCCTCCCGAGTAGCTGGGATTACATGCATGCACCACCACGCCTGGCTAATTTTGTATTTTCAGTAGAGACGGGGTTTCTCCACGTTGGTCAGGCTGGTCTTGAACTCCCGACCTCTGGTGATCCACTCACCTGGGGCTCCCAAAATGCTAGGATTATAGGCGTGAGCCACCGCGCCTGGCTGAACATGTTTCTTATGTTTTGCAATATAGTTAGGCTGAGGATTTTTCAGATATTCAAGCTGTGATTTCCTTTTTTATTTTCTTGGACAGACTCTTGCTCCATCACCCAGGCTGAAGTGTAGTGGAGTGATCTCAGCTCACTGCAGCCTCCACCTCACAGGTTCGAGTGATTCTCATGCCTCAGCCTCCCAAGAAGATGGGACTACAGGTGCATGCCACCACACCTAGCTATTTTTGGTATGTTTACAAAAATGGTAGAGATAGGGTTTCACTAAACTGGTCTCGAACTCCTGACCTCAAGTGATCTGCTCTCCTCGGCCTTCCCAAGTGCTGACATTACAGGAGTGAACCACCGCAGGTGGCCTGTGATTCCTTTTTATTTAAGTATTATTTTAATTTATCTCTTTTCTGTTGCACTTTACTATAAGTGGTAAAGAGAAACCACACCACTCATTCATCACTTTGCTTAGAAATCTCCTCAGCAAAATATACAATTTCATCACTTGCAAGTTCTACCTTTCACAAAATACTGGAACATGATACATCCAAGTTCTTTGCCACTTTATAACAAGGATCACTTTTCCTCCTGTTTCTCTCTCTTTCTCTCTTTCTTTCTTTCTTTCTCTTGCTCTGTTGCCCAGGCTGGATTGCAGTGGTGCGATCTCGGTTCACTGCAAGCTGTGCCTTCCAGGTTCACGCCATTCTCCTGCCTCAGCCTCCCGAGTAGCTGGGACTACAGGCGCCTGCCACCATGCCCAGCTAATTTTTTGTATTTTTAGTAGAGACTGGGTTTCACCATGTTAGCCAGGATGGTCTCGATCTCTTAACCAAGCAAGAAGGGGGAAGTTGGTGGGAAAAAAGACTTTATTATATCTTTCAACACGTTCTGAGTTTCAAACCATCTGACTATACTATCTATTCAAAAGCAAATCTAAATTCAAAGGATCAAACAAAATTAAAGACAGACTCCTGATACTCCCCCAATTTGGGCTGAGGAGTGGAGAAGAAGGCAGCTACCACCCACCCTGCCATAGTGTGAAGCAGTGGCTAAGTCAAGTCCAGCAGTGGGTTCTATGCGACAAGCGCAGCCTTGGGGAGGTTCCAGGGCCCATTCATGGCCTGGAAGCCACCAAAGCCACTGGACCTGAGGGGGGGAGATAATGCCCGACTAATCAGATGGCAGATGGCCCCAAGTGACTGGAGGAGCTGTCCATGCCCTTCCTCCTCTACCACTACCTTGACCTACATAAAATCTCAGAACCACCATCAAGCCCAAAGAGGAGCACGAAAACCCCAACTGACACCAGTCAGGCAGAATAGAAGCTTGAAAGAGAAGCTCCATTAATGGAAAGGGAAGAAAGGGAATTCCTCTGTGACACTAGCTCTGTGGGCTGGGCTCACACCCTGGACTACCGCAGACTGGGATGCAGCATGGAGACTCTCCCCTGCATCCCGAGCCAGAGAGCAGCCAAGGAGGGTGATTCTCAGAGCCCTCTGCTGTGCCTCCTCACGTGCTTGGCCGGTTGGTTAACAGGTGTTGCACCAAGAAAGATCTCCGTAGTCAAATTAGCTTGAAAAACGGTAGGTTAAAGAAAGTCAAAACTTTTTTTTTAACTGCAGGCCTTCTCAGAGCCTTTTCCTGTGACTCTTCAAGAGAAAGTCTGGCAGGTTCAAAGCACTTTTGTGTTTTTTGAGGGATATCTAATAGGAAAGACAGTCTTCTTCATTTTACAGCTGAGAGGAAGCGGCTCAGCCAAGCTCCCAGAGTGGGTCAGTGAACAACCGGCCAGGGCTGATTCGGCACCACCAGACAGCCTCTGCCACTGCCACTGCCAGGTCACAGTTCTGGCTGGGTTCCGAATCATGGTGCCAGAGCTCTGGGGAATTTCATCCTGTGTCGAGGCAGCCTCTGGTCACTGCCTTATCCAGCTCTCTCAGAAACTACGTATCTGAGCCCCTGGTTGGGTACATGTCTGGGACATGGTCAGTGAGCACAAAAGATGATCAGAGAACAGATCTGCTCCCCTCCTGGGGTGTGGGGACAGAGCAGCAGGGAAAGGCTGTGAATCCAGGCTGTGTCCGGGATCCATCTGGCGGTGGGGTCCATCTGCACAGCGAGGGACCTGCAGTTTTCCCCTCAATCTGTTGGATGTAAATCAGCCACAACCCCTCCTAGCCTCGTGCCCGCACCTTGCATCTCTGAAGCCCAGGTGGGTGGCTAGGGTCCAGGCTCCTAGCAACCCATGAGGCACTGCCCACCAGTGCACACAGAGCAGTGGAAGGCCTGCCTGTCCTTAGGATGAGGTATCAACTATGGGATGGCCTGAGTCTTCTAGATCTGGTCCTGGCCAAACCCTTGGTCCTGATCTTCTGCCCCACTCTGCCACACACCCATGGCCAGCTCTCCAGCCTCCCAGCATCACTCAGGCCCTTCCTTTTTCCTGGACATACTTATTCATTGCCTGGTCAGCTCCTCCTGCTCCTCCTTCAAGGCTCCACTGAGGTGTCACCTCCTCCAGGAAGCCATCCCTGACTTCCCCAGCCCAAGTCAGGTGGTGTTCATTCTCTGTGTCTCGTTGGCCCTGTCCAACATCCAGCAGAGCACTTGAGAGGCTGAACCACTGGGCTGGACAGCCTGGGTTTGAATCTTGATCCTGCTGCACACCAGCAGAAGGCCTCGGTAGCAATTTATGGAACTCCTCTGTGCCTGCATGTTCTCTAAGCAAGAGGGGACGAGAACATTGCCCATCTCACAGGTGGTTATGAGCATGAAGTGAGGGAGCACAGTTACGTTCTTAGAGCAGGTTCCTGCCAAACAGTAAGTCCTCGATAAAGGCCGTGGAGGATGAACATTGGCCCGTATTGCACTGCATGGCGACTGTACTCCTGTGTCTTCACCATCCTCTGAAACCTCCCAGGGGATGGGAAGCCCAGCAAGTCAACAGCGGAGTGAGAGGAACGTAAAAGCCAAAGAAAGTCCATGGGCCTTTGGGAAGAAACTGAAGGACGAGGAGGACGCGGGCAGGTGGAGAGGAAGGAGGGAGGCTCCGGGAAGCAGCTGGAGCAGGGTGATGGCGCACAGAGCAGGAGAGGAGATGCAAACGGACAGCAAACATGGAAAATGTCCAGTCTCCCAAAAATCAGAAAAACACAACTGAACAATGAAAAACTAACTTTCACCCATCAGGATGCAAAGTTTTAAAGTTGGTAACATCAAGGGCAGAGGGGTGATCTACAGAAACATGAACTCAGGGCCCACTGGTGGGAGGGAGTTGGCAGCAGCATTCTGGAGAGTAACCAGACATGGTCAGTTAAATGCAGAACACAGACCTAACCCACTCCTCAGAAATTCTCCTCCTCGGTGAGCCTCCTAATGACAGTGAGAAATGGGAAACCATGTAAATGTCCATGCAGCAGAGGATGCCTGAATAAGTAGGGTGCACAGGGCAGAGCCAGGATTGTCATTATGCACTAGTACATGCCTAAATAATCCCTGAAAACCCCAAAACCATTACCATTAATAACTTACTGGATATATTATTGTTATCAACCAGATTACTACAAACTAGTATGAAACCAACAGAAAATAATGATCGAACTAGAGAACAAGTATGAGCACAAAATGAGCAAAGCATATGAAAAAAAGTAAGGCACAGAAGCCAATAAACATTTGCTAAACTCTACCTCACATGAAACCTGCCACTGCAAGTTCCAGGTGAGAGGATCCCTGCAGAAACACTGCAGGGCAGGAGGATCCCCAGAGGCAAGACCACTGGGGAAGTGATGGAGCCCCTGCAGTGGGGAGGGTCTCAGGCCCAAGAGGGCCAGGTGGCTCCAGACCTCCTGCTCCAGCTTTCCCTTACTCCCCACACTAGGCACAGCCCCACGTGACTGGCCATGTCTTCTCTGCCACTGTGCAGCCTGCCAAATGGCAGCCTCCTTGCCCATTACATCATTCTAGGCTTCCCTTTCATGGGTCACCTTCTCCCAACTTGGGCTCTGGAATGGCATTGGGTGTGTTTAATTTGTTTTGAAGTGAATAAAATTCTCAAAAGATGACGTACTCTCTTTTGACTTTCATTCCGTGTTTGTGTGTAACTGATTTTCCAGGCGCTTGAAAATGGCTTGACTTGTTAGCAATCCAAGTCATTATGTCTCCGAAACAGAGTTGATTGAGGGGACCGCAGGTCTTCGCAGGAACTGTGACTTCTTAAACATCCACAGGGGCAAGAGAACCTCAGCCCCACTCTACCAACACGCACCTAGTCAAATTCCGCCAAGTGAATCTCACGACGCTGACACGTGGGGAGCGTTGCTTACACCACGAGTCCCCATTTGGCTCACCGCGATGCCACATGTGGGATTTCACACGTCTCTGCTGCACCGCAGTCCATTTCAAAGTAGTAAAATAAATATCTTGGGTTTCTGTCGGTTTGCTGGAGGCAAAACCTGTGATGTTGCTGGTTTTTGGCGGAGAGTTTCACTCTGGAAAAAAATATTCTGAAGATGGAGGTCGTCCTAGATTGTATTTTTTTTTTTTTTATTATACTTTAAGTTCTAGGGTACATGTGCATAACGTGCAGGTTTGTTACATATGTATACTTGTGCCATGTTGGTGTGCTGCATCCATCAACTCTTCAGCACCCATCAATTCATCATTTATATCAGGTATAACTCCCCAATGCAATCCCTCCCCTCCCCTCCCCATGATAAGCCCCAGTGTGTGATGTTCCCTTCCCAAGTCCAAGTGATCTCATTGTTCAGTTCCCACCTATGAGTGAGAACATGTGGTGTTTGGTTTTCTCTTCTTGTGATAGTTTGCTAAGAATGATGGTTTCCAGCTGCATCCATGTCCCTACAAAGGATGCAAACTCATCCTTTTTATGGCTGCATAGTATTCCATGGTGTATATGTGCCACATTTTCTTAATCCAGTCTGTCACT
>DAKLCV010000683.1:0-15074 GCA_030247045.1 Colobus guereza
TCTCTTCAGTGGTCACTTTGCTAACACAGTTTTCTTGAAATCTGCAATGGGATACTTCTTAGCTCAATGAAGCTCACCGTGACAAAGAACATATCCTTAGAGGAAAACTAGAAAGAAGCTTTCTTAGCAACTTGTTAGTGATGTGTGAGTTTATCTCACGGAGTTACACTCATGTTTCCTGGAGCAGGCCACTAACTCTCCTTGAGATATCTGAGAAGGCTGATTTGATAGCACTGCGGCTTGCGCTGATAAAGAAATTTCATCTGTTAAAACTGGAAAGAAGCTTTCTGAGGAAATACTTAGTGTTCTCTGAATTCGTCTCACCGAGGTACAGCTTAGTCCTCAGGAAGCCCTTTGGTAACACTCCTTCCCTGGAATCTGCAAAGTGATATTTGGGATCCCATAGGGGCCCATAGTGAAGGAGGACATATCCTCACATAACAGTTAGAGAGAAGCTTTCTGAGAGATTGCTCTCTGATGTGTGAAAGTAACTCACAGAGTTACAGCTTTCTTCAGGGTCACTTTGCTAACACAGTTTTCTTGAAATCTGCAATGGGATACTTTAGCTCCATGAAGCTCACCGTGACAAAGAACATATCCTGAGAGGAAACTAGAAAGAAGCTTTAGCAGCTAGTGATGTGTGAGTTTATCTCTCAGAGTTCCACCCTGCCCTTCTTGGAGCAGCTTGCTAACACTGTTGTCGTGGAATCTGCCAAGTGATATTTGGGATCCCATAGAGGCCCATAGTGAAAAGGACATATCCTCACATAACAGTTAGAGAGAAGCTTTCTGAGAAACTCCTTAGTGTTCTGTGAATTCGTCTCACCGAGTACAGCTTAGGCCTCAGGAAGCACTTTGATAACACTCTTTCCCTGGAATCTGCAAGTGATATTTGGGATCCCATAGGGCCCATAGTGAAAAACACAATTCCTGACATAACAGTTAGAGAGAAGCTTTCTGAGAAACTCCTTAGTGTTCTGTGAATTCGTCTCACGGTACAGCTTAGGCCTCAGGAAGCCCTTTGATAACACTCTCTCCTGGAATCTGCAAAGTGATATTTGGGATCCCATAGCCCATAGTGAAAACACATATCCTGACATAACAGTTAGAGAAGCTTTCTGAGAGATTGCTCTCTGATGTGTGACTCCATCTCTCAGAGTTCCACACTGCCCTTCTTCGAACAGCTTGCTAACACTGTTGTCGTGGATTCTGCCAAGTGATATTTGGGAACTCATTGAGGGCTATGGAGCAAAGGGGTATCCTCATACAGAAACTGGAAGAAGCCTTTTGAGAGACTGCACTGTGATGTGTGAAAGTAACTCACAGAGTTACAGGTTTCTCTTCAGTGGTCACTTTGCTAACACAGTTTTCTTGAAATCTGCAATGGGATACTTCTTAGCTCAATGAAGCTCACCGTGACAAAGAACATATCCTTGGAGGAAAACTAGAAAGAAGCTTTCTTAGCAACTTGTTAGTGATGTGTGAGTTTATCTCACGGAGTTACACTCATGTTTCCTGGAGCAGGCCGCTAACTCTCTCCTTGAGATATCTGAGAAGGGCTGATTTGATAGCACTGTGCTTGCGCTGATAAAGAAAATTTCATCTGTTAAAAACTGGAAAGAAGCTTTCTGAGAAACTCCTTAGTGTTCTGTGAATTCGTCTCACCGAGGTACAGCTTAGGCCTCAGGAAGCACTTTGATAACACTCTTTCCCTGGAATCTGCAAAGTGATATTTGGGATCCCATAGGGGCCCATAGTGAAAGAGGACATATCCTCACATAACAGTTAGAGAGAAGCTTTCTGAGAGATTGCTCTCTGATGTGTGACTTCATCTCTCAGAGTTCCACACTGCCCTTCTTCGAACAGCTTGCTAACACTGTTGTCGTGGATTCTGCCCAGTGATATTTGGGAACTCATTGAGGGCTATGGAGCAAAGGGAGTATCCTCATACAGAAACTGGAAAGAAGCCTTTGGAGAAACTGCACTGTGATGTGTGAAAGTAACTCACAGAGTTACAGGTTTCTCTTCAGTGGTCACTTTGCTAACACAGTTTTCTTGAAATCTGCAATGGGATACTTCTTAGCTCAATGAAGCTCACCGTGACAAAGAACATATCCTTAGAGGAAAACTAGAAAGAAGCTTTCTTAGCAACCTGTTAGTGATGTGTGAGTTTATCTCACGGAGTTACACTCATGTTTCCTGGAGCAGGCCACTAACCCTCTCCTTGAAATATCTGAGAAGGTCTGACTTGGATAGCACTTCGGCATGCGCTGATAAAGAAAATTTCATCTGTTATAAACTGGAAAGAAGCTTTCTGAGAAACTCCTCCGTGTTCTGTGAATTCGTCTCACCGGGTTATAGCTTAGTCCTCAGGAAGCCCTTTGGTAACACTCTTTCCTGGAATCTGCAAAGTGATATTTGGGATCCCATAGGGGCCCATAGTGAAAAGGACATATCCTCACATAACAGTTAGAGAAGCTTTCTGAGAGATTGCTCTCTGATGTGTGACTCCATCTCTCAGAGTTCCACACTGCCCTTCTTCGAACAGCTTGCTAACACTGTTGTCGTGGATTCTGCCAAGTGATATTTGGGAACTCATTGAGGCTATGGAGCAAAGGAGTATCCTCATACAGAAACTGGAAGAAGCCTTTTGAGAAACTGCACTGTGATGTGAAAGTAACTCACAGAGTTACAGGTTTCTTCAGTGGTCACTTGCTAACACAGTTTTCTTGAAATCTGCAATGGGATATTCTTAGCTCAATGAAGCTCACCGTGACAAAGAACATATCCTTAGAGGAAAACTAGAAAGAAGCTTTCTTAGCAACTTGTTAGTGATGTGTGAGTTTATCTCACGGAGTTACACTCATGTTTCCTGGAGCAGGCCACTAACTCTCCTTGAGATATCTGAGAAGGGCTGACTTGGATAGCACTGCGACTTGCGCTGATAAAGAAAATTTCATCTGTTAAAACTGGAAAGAAGCTTTCTGAGAAACTCCTTAGTGTTCTGTGAATTCGTCTCACCGGTACAGCTTAGGCCTCAGGAAGCCTTTGATAACACTCTCCCTGGAATCTGCAAAGTGATATTTGGGATCCCATAGGGCCCATAGTGAAAAGGACATATCCTCACATAACAGTTAGAGAGAAGCTTTCTGAGAGATTGCTCTCTGATTTGTGACTCCATCTCTCAGAGTTCCACACTGCCCTTCTTTGAACAGCTTGCTAACACTGTTGTCGTGGATTCTGCCAGGTGATATTTGGGAACTCTTTAAGGGCTACGGAGCAAAGGGGAGTATCCTCATACAGAAACTGCAAAGAAGCCTTTTGAGAAACTGCACCGTGATGTGTGAAAGTAACTCACAGAGTTACTGGTTTCCCTTCAGTGGTCACTTTGCTAACACAGTTTTCTTGAAATCTGCAATGGGATACTTCTTAGCTCAATGAAGCTCACCGTGACAAAGAATATATCCTTAGAGGAAATCTAGAAAGAAACTTTCGTAGCAACTTGCTAGTGATGTGTGAGTTTATCTCACGGAGTTACGCTCATGTTTCCATGAGCAAGCCACTAACTCTCTCCGGAGATAACTGAGAGGGGCTGACTTGGGGAGCACTGCGTCTTGTGCTGATAAAGAAAATTTCATCTGTTAAAAACTGGTAAGAAGCTTTCTGAGGAACTCCTTAGTGTTCTGTGAATTCGTCTCACCGAGGTACAGCTTAGTCCTCAGGAAGCCCTTTGGTAACACTCCTTCCCTGGAATCTGCAAAGTGATATTTCGGATCCCATAGGGGCCCATAGCGAAAGAGGACATATCCTCACATAACAGTTAGAGAAGCTTTCTGAGAGATTGCTCTCTGATGTGTGACTTCATCTCTCGAGTTCCACACTGCCCTTCTTGAACAGCTTGCTAACACTGTTGTCATGGATTCTGCCAAGTGGTATTTGGGAACTCATTGAGGGCTGAGGAGCAAAAGGGAGTATCCTCATACAGAAACTGGAAAGAAGCCTTTTGAGAAACTGCACTGTGATGTGTGAAAGTAACTCACAGAGTTACAGGTTTCTCTTCAGTGGTCACTTTGCTAACACAGTTTTCTTGAAATCTGCAATGGGATACTTCTTAGCTCAATGAAGCTCACCGTGACAAAGAACATATCCTTAGAGGAAACTAGAAAGAAGCTTTCTTAGCAACTTGTTAGTGATGTGTGAGTTTATCTCACGGAGTTACACTCATGTTTCCTGGAGCAGGCCACTAACTCTCTCCTTGAGATATCTGAGAAGGGCTGATTTGGATAGCACTGCGGCTTGCGCTGATAAAGAAAATTTCATCTGTTAAAACTGGAAAGAAGCTTTCTGAGAAACTCCTTAGTGTTCTGTGAATTCGTCTCACCGAGGTACAGCTTAGTCCTCAGGAAGCCCTTTGGTAACACTCTTTCCTGGAATCTGCAAAGTGATATTTGGGATCCCATAGGGCCCATAGTGAAAGAGGACATATCCTCACATAACAGTTAGAGAGAAGCTTTCTGAGAGATTGCTCTCTGATGTGTGACTCCATCTCTCAGAGTTCCACACTGCCCTTCTTCGAACAGCTTGCTAACACTGTTGTCGTGGATTCTGCCAAGTGATATTTGGGAACTCATTGAGGGCTATGGAGCAAAAGGGTATCCTCATACAGAAACTGGAAAGAAGCCTTTTGAGAAACTGCACTGTGATGTGTGAAAGTAACTCACAGAGTTACAGGTTTCTCTCCAGTGGTCACTTTGCTAACACAGTTTTCTTGAAATCTGCAATGGGATACTTCTTAGCTCAATGAAGCTCACCGTGACAAAGAACATATCCTTAGAGGAAAACTAGAAAGAAGCTTTCTTAGCAACTTGTTAGTGATGTGTGAGTTTATCTCACAGAGTTACACTCATGTTTCCTGGAGCAGGCCACTAACTCTCTCCTTGAGATATCTGAGAAGGGCTGACTTGGGTAGCACTGCGTCTTGCGCTGATAAAGAAAATTTCATCTGTTAAAAACTGGAAAGAAGCTTTCTGAGAAACTCCTTAGTGTTCTGTGAATTCGTCTCACCGAGGTACAGCTTAGTCCTCAGGAAGCCCTTTGGTAACACTCCTTCCCTGGAATCTGCAAGTGATATTTGGGATCCCATAGGGGCCCATAGTGAAAGAGGACATATCCTCACATAACAGTTAGAGAGAAGCTTTCTGAGAGATTGCTCTCTGATGTGTGACTCCATCTCTCAGAGTTCCACACTGCCCTTCTTCGAACAGCTTGCTAACACTGTTGTCGTGGATTCTGCCAAGTGATATTTGGGAACTCATTGAGGGCTATGGAGCAAAAGGGAGTATCCTCATACAGAAACTGGAAAGAAGCCTTTTGAGAAACTGCACTGTGATGTGTGAAAGTAACTCACAGAGTTACAGGTTTCCCTTCAGTGGTCACTTTGCTAACACAGTTTTCTTGAAATCTGCAATGGGATAATTCTTAGCTCAATGAAGCTCACCGTGACAAAGAACATATCCTTAGAGGAAAACTAGAAGGAAGCTTTCTTAGCAACCTGTTAGTGATGTGTGAGTTTATCTCACGGAGTTACACTCATGTTTCCTGGAGCAGGCCACTAACTCTCTCCTTGAGATGTCTGAGAAGGGCTGATTTGGAGAGCACTGCAGCTTGCGCTGATAAAGAAAATTTCATCTTTTAAAAACAGGAAAGAAGCTTTCAGAGAAACTCCTTAGTGTTCTGTGAATTCGCCTCACCGAGGTACAACTTAGGCCTCAGGAAGGACTTTGGTATCACTCTTTCCCTGGAATCTGCAAAGTGATGTTTGGGAACTCATTGAGGCTATGGAGCAAAGGAGTATCCTCATATAGAAACTGGGAAGAAGCCTTTTGAGAACTGGAACTTGATGTGTGAAAGTAACTCACAGAGTTACAGCTTTCTTCAGGGTCACTTTGCTAACACAGTTTGCTTGAAATCTGCAATGGGATATTTCTTAGCTCTATGAAGCTCACCGTGACAAACAACATATCCTTGGAGGAAAACTAGAAAGAAGCTTTCTGAGAGATTGCTCTGATGTGTGACTTCATCTCTCAGTTCCACACTGCCCTTCTTGGAACAGCTTACTAACACTCTTGTCGTGGATTCTGCCCAGTGATATTTGGGAACCCATTGAGGGCTATGGAGCAAAAGGGAGTATCCTCATAGAGACACTGGAAAGAAGCCTTTTGAGAACTGGAACTTGATGTGTGAAAGTAACTCACAGGTTACAGGTTTCTCTTCAGTGGTCACCTTGCTAACACAGTTTTCTTTGAAATCTGCAATGGAATACTTCTTAGCTCGATATAGCTCACCGTGACAGAGAACATATCCTGCAGGAAAACTAGAAAAGCTTTCTTAGCAGTTTGTTAGTGATGTGAGTTTATCTCTCAGAGTTCCACACTGCCTTCTTGGAGCAGCTTGCTAACACCCTTGTCGTGGATTTTGCAAAGTGATATTGGGAATCCCATAGGGGCCATAGTGAAAGAGCACAATCCTGACATAACAGTTAGAGAAGCTTGAGAGATTGCTCGATGTGTGACTTCATCTCTCCGAGTTCCACACTGCCTTCTTGGAGCAGCTTGCTAACACTGTTGTCGTGGAATCTGCCAAGTGATATTTGGGAACACATTGAGGGCTATGGAGCAAAAGGGAGGATCCTCATACAGAAACTGGAAGAAGCTTTCTGAGAGTTGCTCTCTGATGTGACTTCATCTCTCCAGTTCCACACTGCCTTCTTGGAGCAGCTAACACTCTTGTCGTGGATTCTGCCCAGTGATATTTGGGAACCCATTGAGGGCTATGGAGCAAAAGGCAGTATCCTCATACAGAAACTGGAAAGAAGCTTTCTTAGCAACTTGCTAGTGATGTGTGAGTTTATCTCACGGAGTTACACTCATGTTTCCTGGAGCAGGCCACTAACTCTCTCCTTGAGATATCTGAGAGGGGCTGACTTGGGTAGCACTGCGTCTTGCGCTGATAAAGAAACTTTCATCGGTTAAAAACTGGAAAGAATCTTCCTGAGAATCTCCTTAGTGTTCTGTGAATTCGTCTCACCGAGGTACAGCTTAGTCTTCAGGGAGCCCTTTGGTAACACTCCTTTCCTGGAATCTGCAAACTGATATTTGGGATCCCATAGGGGCCCATAGTGAAAGAGGACCTATCCTCACATAACAGTTAGAGAGAAGCTTTCTGAGAGATTGCTCTCTGATTTGTGACTCCATCTCTCAGAGTTCCACACTGCCCTTCTTTGAACAGCTTGCTAACACTGTTGTCGTGGATTCTGCCAGGTGATATTTGGGAACTCTTTAAGGGCTACGGAGCAAAGGGGAGTATCCTCATACAGAAACTGGAAGAAGCCTTTTGAGAAACTGCACTGTGATGTGTGAAAGTAACTCACAGAGTTACAGGTTTCTCTTCAGGGGTCACGTTGCTAACACATTTTTCTTGAAATCTGCAATGTGATGCTTCATAGCTCAATGAAGCTCACCGTGACAAAGAACATATCCTTAGAGGAAAACTAGAAAGAAGCTTTCTTAGCAACTTGTTAGTGATGTGTGAGTTTATCTCACGGAGTTACACTCATGTTTCCTGGAGCAGGCCACTAACTCTCTCCTTGAGATATCTGAGAAGGCTGATTTGGATAGCACTGCCGCTTGGGCTTATTAAAGAAATTTCATCTGTTAAAACTGGAAAGAAGCTTTCTGAGAAACTCCTTAGTGTTCTGTGAATTCGTCTCACCGGTACAGCTTAGTCCTCAGGAAGCCCTTTGGTAACACTCTTTCCTGGAATCTGCAAAGTGATATTTGGGATCCCATAGGGGCCCATAGTGAAAGGACATATCCTCACATAACAGTTAGAGAGAAGCTTTCTGAGAGATTGCTCTCTGATGTGTGACTCCATCTCTCAGAGTTCCACACTGCCCTTCTTGGAACAGCTTGCTAACACTGTTGTCGTGGATTCTGCCAAGTGATATTTGGGAACCCATTGAGGGCTATGGAGCAAAAGGAGGATCCTCATACAGAAACTGGAAAGAAGCCTTTTGAGAAACTGCACTGTGATGTGTGAAAGTAACTCACAGAGTTACAGGTTTCTCTTCAGTGGTCACTTTGCTAACACAGTTTTCTTGAAATCTGCAATGGGATACTTCTTAGCTCAATGAAGCTCACCGTGACAAAGAACATATCCTTAGAGGAAAACTAGAAAGAAGCTTTCTTAGCAACTTGTTAGTGATGTGTGAGTTTATCTCACGGAGTTACACTCATGTTTCCTGGAGCAGGCCACTAACTCTCTCCTTGAGATATCTGAGAAGGGCTGATTTGGATAGCACTGCGGCTTGCGCTGATAAAGAAAATTTCATCTGTTCAAAACTGGAAAGAAGCTTTCTGAGAAACTCCTTAGTGTTCTGTGAATTCCTGTCACCGAGGTACAGCTGAGTCCTCAGGAAGCACTTTGGTAACACTCTTTCCCTGGAATCTGCAAAGTGATATTTGGGATCCCATAGGGGCCCATAGTGAAAGAGGACATATCCTCACATAACAGTTAGAGAGAAGCTCTCTGAGAGATTGCTCTCTGATGTGTGACTTCATCTCTCAGAGTTCCACACTGCCCTTCTTCGAACAGCTTGCTAACACTGTTGTCGTGGATTCTGCCAAGTGATATTTGGGAACTCATTGAGGGCTATGGAGCAAAAGGGACTATCCTCATACAGAAACTGGAAAGAAGCCTTTTGAGAGACTGCACTGTGATGTGTGAAAGTAACTCACAGAGTTACAGGTTTCTCTTCAGTGGTCACTTTGCTAAGACAGTTTTCTTGAAATCTGCAATGGGATACTTCTTAGCTCAATGAAGCTCACCGTGACAAAGAACATATCCTTGGAGGAAAACTAGAAAGAAGCTTTCTTAGCAGCTTGCTAGTGATGTGTGAGTTTATCTCACGGAGTTACACTCATGTTTCCTGGAGCAGGCCACTAACTCTCTCCTTGAGATATCTGAGAAGGCTGATTTGGATAGCACTGCGACTTGCGCTGATAAAGAAAATTTCATCTGTTAAAAACTGGAAGAAGCTTTCTGAGAAACTCCTTAGTGTTCTGTGAATTCGTCTCACCGGTACAGCTTAGTCCTCAGGAAGCCCTTTGGTAACACTCTTTCCTGGAATCTGCAAAGTGATATTTGGGATCCCATAGGGGCCCATAGTGAAAGAGACATATCCTCACATAACAGTTAGAGAGAAGCTTTCTGAGAGATTGCTCTCTGATGTGTGACTCCATCTCTCAGAGTTCCACACTGCCCTTCTTCGAACAGCTTGCTAACACTGTTGTCGTGGATTCTGCCAAGTGATATTTGGGAACTCATTGAGGGCTATGGAGCAAATGGAGTATCCTCATACAGAAACTGGAAAGAAGCCTTTTGAGAAACTGCACTGTGATGTGTGAAAGTAACTCACAGAGTTACAGGTTTCTCTTCAGTGGTCACTTTGCTAACACAGTTTTCTTGAAATCTGCAATGGGATACTTCTTAGCTCAATGAAGCTCACCGTGACAAAGAACATATCCTTAGAGGAAAACTAGAAAGAAGCTTTCTTAGCAGCTTGCTAGTGATGTGTGAGTTTATCTCACGGAGTTACCTCATGTTTCCTGGAGCAGGCCACTAACTCTCTCCTTGAGATATCTGAGAAGGGCTGACTTGGATAGCACTGCGGCTTGTGCTGATAAAGAAAATTTCATCTGTTAAAACTGGAAAGAAGCCTTTGAGAAACTGCACTGTGATGTGTGAATGTAACTCACAGAGTTACAGCTTAGTCCTCAGGAAGCCCTTTGGTAACACTCTTTCCTGGAATCTGCAAAGTGATATTTGGGATCCCATAGGGGCCCATAGTGAAGAGGACATATCCTCACATAACAGTTAGAGAGAAGCTTTCTGAGAGATTGCTCTCTGATGTGTGACTTCATCTCCCGAGTTCCACACTGCCCTTCTTGGAACAGCTTGCTAACACTGTTGTCGTGGATTCTGCCAAGTGATATTTGGGAACTCATTGAGGGCTATGGAGCAAAGGGTATCCTCATACAGAAACTGGAAAGAAGCCTTTTGAGAAACTGCACTGTGATGTGTGAAAGTAACTCACAGAGTTACAGGTTTCTCTTCAGTGGTCACTTTGCTAACACAGTTTTCTTGAAATCTGCAATGGGATACTTCTTAGCTCAATGAAGCTCACCGTGACAAAGAACATATCCTTAGAGGAAAACTAGAAAGAAGCTTTCTTAGCAACTTGTTAGTGATGTGTGAGTTTATCTCACGGAGTTACACTCATGTTTCCTGGAGCAGGCCACTAACTCTCTCCTTGAGATATCTGAGAAGGGCTGATTTGGATAGCACTGCGGCTTGCTGATAAAGAAAATTTCATCTGTTAAAAACTGGAAAGAAGCTTTCTGAGAAACTCCTTAGTGTTCTGTGAATTCGTCTCACCGAGGTACAGCTTAGTCCTCAGGAAGCCCTTTGGTAACACTCTTTCCTGGAATCTGCAAAGTGATATTTGGGATCCCATAGGGGCCCATAGTGAAAGGACATATCCTCACATAACAGTTAGAGAAGCTTTCTGAGAGATTGCTCTCTGATGTGTGACTCCATCTCTCAGAGTTCCACACTGCCCTTCTTCGAACAGCTTGCTAACACTGTTGTCGTGGATTCTGCCAAGTGATATTTGGGAACTCATTGAGGGCTATGGAGCAAAGGGTATCCTCATACAGAAACTGGAAAGAAGCCTTTTGAGAAACTGCACTGTGATGTGTGAAAGTAACTCACAGAGTTACAGGTTTCCTTCAGTGGTCACTTTGCTAACACAGTTTTCTTGAAATCTGCAATGGGATACTTCTTAGCTCAATGAAGCTCACCGTGACAAAGAACATATCCTTAGAGGAAAACTAGAAAGAAGCTTTCTTAGCAACTTGTTAGTGATGTGTGAGTTTATCTCACGGAGTTACACTCATGTTTCCTGGAGCAGGCCACTAACTCTCTCCTTGAGATATCTGAGAAGGCTGATTTGGATAGCACTGCGACTTGCGCTGATAAAGAAAATTTCATCTGTTAAAAACTGGAAAGAAGCTTTCTGAGAAACTCCTTAGTGTTCTGTGAATTCGTCTCACCGGTACAGCTTAGTCCTCAGGAAGCCCTTTGGTAACACTCTTTCCTGGAATCTGCAAAGTGATATTTGGGATCCCATAGGGGCCCATAGTGAAAGAGGATATATCCTCACATAACAGTTAGAGAGAGGCTTTCTGAGAGATTGCTCTCTGATGTGTGACTCCATCTCTCAGAGTTCCACACTGCCCTTCTTCGAACAGCTTGCTAACACTGTTGTCGTGGATTCTGCCAAGTGATATTTGGGAACTCATTGAGGGCCATGGAGCAAAAGGGAGTATACTCATACAGAAACTGGAAAGAAGCCTCTTGAGAAACTGCACTGTGATATGTGAAAGTAACTCACAGAGTTACAGGTTTCTCTTCACTGGTCACTTGGCTACCACAGTTTTCTTGAAATCTGCAATGGGATACCTCTTATCTCAATGAAGCTCACCGTGACAAAGAACATACCGTTAGAGGAAAACTAGAAAGAAGCTTTGTTTGCAACTTGTTAGTGACGTGTGAGTTTATCTCACTGAGCTACACTCATCTTTCCTGGAGCAGGCCACTAACTCTCTCCTTGAGATATCTGAGAAGGGTTGACTTGGGTAGCACTGCGGTGTGCGCTGATAAAGAATATTTCATCTGTCAAAAACTGGAAAGAAGCTTTCTGAGAAACTCCTTAGTGTTCTGTGAATTCGTCTCACCGAGGTACAGCTTAGTCCTCAGGAAGCCCTTTGGTAACACTCTTTCCCTGGAATCTGCAAAGTGATATTTGGGATCCCATAGGGGCCCATAGTGAAAACACATATCCTGACATAACAGTTAGAGAAGCTTTCTGAGATTGCTCTCTGATGTGTGACTCCATCTCTCAGAGTTCCACACTGCCCTTCTTGAACAGCTTGCTAACACTGTTGTCGTGGATTCTGCCAAGTGATATTTGGGAACTCATTGAGGGCTATGGAGCAAAGGAGTATCCTCATACAGAAACTGGGAAGAAGCCTTTGAGAGACGGCACTGTGATGTGTGAAAGTAACTCACAGAGTTACAGGTTTCTCTTCAGTGGTCACTTTGCTAACACAGTTTTCTTGAAATCTGCAATGGGATACTTCTTAGCTCAATGAAGCTCACCGTGACAAAGAACATATCCTTAGAGGAAAACTAGAAAGAAGCTTTCTTAGCAACTTGTTAGTGATGTGAGTTTATCTCACGGAGTTACACTCATGTTTCCTGGAGCAGGCCACTAACTCTCTCCTTGAGATATCTGAGAAGGGCTGACTTGGATAGCACTGCAGGCTTGCGCTGATAAAGAAAATTTCATCTGTTAAAAACTGGAAGAAGCTTTCTGAGAAACTCCTTAGTGTTCTGTGAATTCGTCTCACCGAGGTACAGCTTAGTCCTCAGGAAGCCCTTGATAACACTCTTCCTGGAATCTGCAAAGTGATATTTGGGATCCCATAGGGGCCCATAGTGAAAGAGGACATATCCTCACATAACAGTTAGAGAGAAGCTGAGAGATTGCTCTCGATGTGTGACTTCATCTCCGAGTTCCACTGCCCTTCTTGAACAGCTTGCTAACACTGTTGTCGTGGATTCTGCCAAGTGATATTTGGGAACTCATTGAGGGCTATGGAGCAAAAGGGAGTATCCTCATACAGAAACTGGAAAGAAGCCTTTGAGAAACTGCACTGTGATGTGTGAAAGTAACTCACAGAGTTACAGGTTTCTCTTCAGTGGTCACTTTGCTAACACAGTTTTCTTGAAATCTGCAATGGGATACTTAGCTCAATGAAGCTCACCGTGACAGAGAACATATCCTTAGAGGAAAACTAGAAAGAAGCTTTCTAGCAACTTGTTAGTGATGTGTGAGTTTATCTCACGGAGTTACACTCATGTTTCCTGGAGCAGGCCACTAACTCTCCTTGAGATATCTGAGAAGGGCTGATTTGATAGCACTGTGCTTGCGCTGATAAAGAAAATTTCATCTGTTAAAAACTGGAAAGAAGCTTTCTGAGAAACTCCTTAGTGTTCTGTGAATTCGTCTCACCGAGGTACAGCTTAGTCCTCAGGAAGCCCTTTGGTAACACTCCTTCCCTGGAATCTGCAAAGTGATATTTGGGATCCCATAGGGGCCCATAGTGAAAGAGGACATATCCTCACATAACAGTTAGAGAGAAGCTTGAGAGATTGCTCTCTGATGTGTGACTCCATCTCTCAGAGTTCCACACTGCCCTTCTTCGAACAGCTTGCTAACACTGTTGTCGTGGATTCTGCCAAGTGATATTTGGGAACTCATTGAGGGCTATGGAGCAAAAGGGAGTATCCTCATACAGAAACTGGAAAGAAGCCTTTTGAGAAACTGCACTGTGATGTGTGAAAGTAACTCACAGAGTTACAGGTTTCTCTTCAGTGGTCACTTTGCTAACACAGTTTTCTTGAAATCTGCAATGGGATACTTCTTAGCTCAATGAAGCTCACCGTGACAGAGAACATATCCTTAGAGGAAAACTAGAAAGAAGCTTTCTTAGCAACTTGTTAGTGATGTGTGAGTTTATCTCACGGAGTTACACTCATGTTTCCTGGAGCAGGCCACTAACTCTCTCCTTGAGATATCTGAGAAGGGCTGACTTGGGTAGCACTGCGCTTGCGCTGATAAAGAAAATTTCATCTGTTAAAAACTGGAAAGAAGCTTTCTGAGAAACCCCTTTGTGTTCTGTGAATTTGTCCCACCGAGGTACAGCTTAGGCCTCAGGAAGCCCTTTGATAACACTCTTTCCCTGGAATCTGCAAAGTGATATTTGGGATCCCATAGGGGCCCATAGTGAAAGAGGACATATCCTCACATAACAGTTAGAGAGAAGCTCTCTGAGAGATTGCCTCTGATGTGTGACTCCATCTCTCAGAGTTCCACACTGCCCTTCTTCGAACAGCTTGCTAACACTCTTGTCGTGATTCTGCAAAGTGATATTTGGGAACTCATTGAGGCTATGGAGCAAAGGAGTATCCTCATACAGAAACTGGGAAGAAGCCTTTTGAGAACTTGCACTGTGATGTGTAGTAACTCACAGAGTTACAGCTTTCTTCAGGGGTCACTTTGCTAACACAGTTTTCTTTGAAATCTGCAATGGGATACTTCAGCTCAATGAAGCTCACCGTGACAAGAACATATCCTTAGAGGAAAACTAGAAAGAAGCTTAGCAGCTTGTTAGTGATGTGAGTTTATCTCGAGTTAAACTCATGTTTCCTGAGCAGGCCACTAACTCTCCTTGAGATATCTGAGAAGGGCTGATTTGGATAGCAGTGCGGCTTGCGCTGATAAAGAAAATTTCATCTGTTCAAAACTGGAAAGAAGCTTTCTTAGCAGTTTGCTAGTGATGTGTGAGTTTATCTCTGGGAGTTAAACTCATGTTTCCTGCAGCAGGCCACTAACCTCTCCTTGAGATATCTGAGAAGGCTGATTTGGATAGCACTGCTTGCGCTGATAAAGAACATTTCATCTGTTAAAAACTGGAAAGAAGCCTTTTGAGAGACTGCACTGTGATGTGTGAAAGTAACTCACAGGTTACAGGTTTCTTCAGTGGTCACTTTGCGAACACAGTTTGCTTGAAATCTGCAATGGGATACTTTAGCTCAATGAAGCTCACCGTGACAGAGAACATATCCTTGAGGAAAACTAGAAAGAAGCTTTCTTAGCAACTTGTTAGTGATGTGTGAGTTTATCTCTGGAGTTAAACTCATGTTTCCTGGAGCAGGCCGCTAACTCTCTCCTTGAGATATCTGAGAAGGGCTGATTTGGATAGCACTGACTGCGCTGATAAAGAAAATTTCATCTGTTAAAACTGGAAAGAAGCTTTCTGAGAGATTGCTCTCTGATGTGTGAAAGTAACTCACAGAGTTACAGGTTTCGTTCAGTGGTCACTTTGCTA
>DAKLCV010000684.1:0-10088 GCA_030247045.1 Colobus guereza
ATAACCTCAGAGAGAAACCAGAAGGAAACTTTCTGTGAAACTGCTCTGTGTCAGGTGAATTCTGCTCACACAGTTAAGCTTCTCATTTCATTGAGCAGTATCATAACAGTGTTCTTGTTTAGTCAGCGAAGGATATTCCCAAGAGGCTTTGAGGCTTACGGTGAGAAAGGAAACTTCTTCAGATAGAAAATGGAGAGAAGCTTTCTGAGGAGCTGCTCTGTGACGTGTGCATTCCACTCACAGAAATATACCTATCTTCTCATGGATGATTCCAGAATCCCTTTTGGAGAAAAAGCTATCAAGAGACATTCGGGAGAATAGGGATGGCTATGGTGAAAAAGGAAATATCCTCAGACAAAAATTGGAAAGAAGATTTCTGTGAAACTGCTTTGTGTTCATTATACTGATTGATCTCGCATAGTTAAAACTTTTCTTATATTACACAGTTTGGAAACTAAGTCATGCATGGATCCATGATGGGACATTCAGGAGCACATTCAGGCCTACGGTGAAAGAGGAGATATCTTCAGAGAAAAATTGGGTAGAAGCTTTCTGAGAAACTACTTTGTGATGTATGCATTCCACTCAGGGAGTTATACCTCTTTTCTCACAAGGCAGTGTTTGAACACTCTTCCTGTGAAACCGAACATGTGATATTTCGGAGCATTGAGGACTATGGCGAATAGTGAAATGTACTGAAATAAAATCGAGGAAGAAGCGTTCCAAGAATCTGCTCTCTGATATGTGCATTCACTTCACAGAGTTAATGCTTATTCTATGTTGTCCAGTTTCAAAACTCTTTGTTTGAAGAATTTGTGAAGGGATATTTAGTGAAGCCGGAGGCTTGTGGTGAGCAAGGAAACATCTTCTGATGAAACCTACAGAGAAACTTAGTGAGCAACTGCTTTGTGATGTGTGTATTCATCTCATAGAGTTAAACCATTCTTTGTTTGAGCAGCTTGAAAACACTGTTTTTGTGGAATATGAGGAAGGACGTTTGGGAACGATCCTTAGAATATGGAGAAAGAAATATCCTCAGGTAAAATCCAGAAGGAAGCTGTCTGTTAAACTGCTATGGTCACCTTAATTCCTCTCACTCAGTTAAGCCTCTCTTTTCATTGAGGAGTTTTCTAACCCTGTGTATGTTGAGCGTGTGATGGGATATTTGGGAGCATTTTGAAGCTTATGGTGAAAAAGGAAATATGTTCAGACCGAAACTGGAAAGAAGCTTTCTGAGGAACTGCTTTGTGACGTGTGCATTCCACTCACAGTGTTAAACTGCTCTTCTCATACAACGTTGAGGAAACCCTTTTGGACAAACAGGTACCAAGTGACATTCGGGAGCATGTTGATGCCGATGGTGAAAAGGGAAATAGCCTCAAACAAAACCGGAAAGAAACTTTCTAGAAAACTCTATTGTGATATGTGTAATCATCTCACATAGATAAACCTTTCTTTACATTACGCAGCTTGGAAACTCCCTCCTGGATGGATCTGTGAAGGGATATTTGGGATCACATTCAGGCCTATGGTGAAATAGGAAATATAGTCAGATAAAAACTGGAGAAGAGCTTTCTGAGAATCTGCTTGGTGATGTGTGCATTCTACTCAGGGAGTTATAAATTTCTTCTCATAAGGCACAGTTTGAACAGTGTTCCTGTAAAACCAAAAGAGTGATATTCAGAGCACATTGAAGACTATGGCAAAAAGTGAAATTTCATCCAATAAACAACAGAAGAATCACACGAAGAAACTGTTCTCTGACATGTCCATTCTTTTCACAGAGTTAAAGCTTATTCGACATTTCCCAGTTTGAAAGTCAGTCTTTGAGGGTTCTGGGAAGGGATAGTAAGTGGCAACCACAGGCCTCTGTCAAGAAAGGAAATGTCTTCCATTGAAAATTGGAGAGAAGCTTTCTGTGCAACTCTTTTGTGATGTTCGTATTCATCTCACAGAGTGAAATCATTCTTTGGATTGAGCAGTTTGAAATCACTGTTTCTGTGGAATCTGAGAAAGGACATTTGGAAATGCTCTTTAGAATATCCTGAAAAAGAAATAACCTCAGAGAGAAACCAGAAGGAAGCTTTCTGTGAAACTGTTCTGTGTCACGTGAATTCTGCTCACACCATTAAGCTTCTCTTTCCATTGAGTAGTATCATAACACTGTTTTTGTTTAGCTTGTGAAGGGATATTCAGGACGCTTTGAGGCTTACAGTGAGAAAGGAAACGTCTTCAGATAGAAACTGGAGAGAAGCTTTCTGAAGAGCTGCTTTGTGATGTGTGCATTCCACTCAGAGAAATATACCTTTCTTCTCATAGAGGATTCCGGAATCCTTTTGGAGAAAAAGCTACCAAGAGACATTCGGGAGTATAGGGATGGCTATGGTGAAAAAGGAAATATCCTCAGACAAAAATGGAAAGAAGATTTCTGTGAAACTGCTTTGTGTTAGATATATTGATTCATCTCACATAGTTAAAACTTTTCTTATATTATGCAGTTTGGAAACTCCGTCATGCACGGATCCGTGAAGGGATATTCAAGAGCACATTCAGGCCTACGGTGAAAGAGGAGATATCTTCAGATAAAAACTGGATAGAAGCTTTCTGAGAAACTACTTTGTGATGTATGCATTCCACTCAAGGAGTTACACCTCTTTTCTCATGAATCAGTGTTTGAACAGTGTTCCTGTGAAACAAAAAAGTGATATTTCGGAGCACATTGAGGACTATGACTAAGAGGAAATATACTGAAATAAAATCAAGGAAGAAGCGTTCCAAGAATCTGATCTCTGATATGTGCACTCACTTCAAAGTTAATGCTTACTCTATGTTGCCCAGTTTCAAAACTCAGTCTTTGAAGAATCTGTGAAGGGATATTTAGTGACGCCTGAGTGTTGTGGTGAGCAAGGAAACGTCTTCCGATGAAACCTGCAGAGAAACTTTCTGAGCAACTCCTTTGTGATGTGTGTATTCGTCTCAAAGTGTTAAACCATTCTTTGGATTGAGCAGCTTGAAATCACTGTGTTTGTAGAATCTGAGAAAGGACATTTGGAAACGATCCTTAGAGTATGGAGAAAGAAATACTCAGGTAACATCCAGAAGGAAGCTTTCTGTGAAGCTGCTCTGTTTCGACTTAATTCCTCTGGCTCAGTTAAGCCTCTCTTTTCATTGAGAAGTGTTCTAACCCTGTGTATGTTTAGCGTGTGATGGGATATTCAGGAGCACTTTGATGCTGATGCTGAAAAAATATGTTCAGACCGAAACTGGAGAGAAGCTTTCTGAGGAACTGCTTTGTGACGTGTGCATTCCACTGACAGTGTTATACCTCTCTTCTCATACAGCATCGGGGAAACCTTTTGGAGAAACAAGTACCAAGTGATATTCGGGAGCATGTGCTGCCTCTGGTGTAAAGGGAAATAGCCTCAGACAAAAACTGGAAAGAAGCGTTCAGAGAAACTGCATTGTGATGTGTGAATGCAACTCACACCGTTACCCTTCTCTCTTCAGTGATCAGTTTGCTAACACAGTTTTCTTGAAATCTGCCATGGGATACTCTTAGCGCTATGCAGCTTAAAGTAAGAAAGGAAATGTCTTCAGATAAAAAAGTGATAGAAGCTTTCTGAGAAATTGCTTCCTGATATGTGACTTCATCTCACAGAGTTACACCACTATTTCATGCAGCCGTTTGCTAGCAGCTTTTTTGTGGATTCTGAGAAATGATATTTCGGATGGGTTTCAAGAGTAGAAAGACAAAAGAAATGTTCTCTGAGAAATACCGGAATGAAGCTTTCTGAGAAACTGCTTTGTGATGTGTGAATTCATTTCAAAGTGTTACATGACTATTTAATGCATGAGATTGCTAGCAGTGATTTTGTGAAATCTCAGAAGAGATAATTTGGATATCGTTGAATCCTATGGTGAGTAATGAAATATCCTCAGACAAATCTTCAGAGAAGCCCTCTCAAAAACTTCTTGGTTGTGGGTGAGTTCAGCTCACAGAGTTACTTTATAGTTTTCATTTAGAAGTTTGCTAACAGTGTCTTCGCAGAATCTGCAATAAGACACAAGGTGGAGCTCCGAGACCACAAATAACCTCAGCTCAAAAAAAGAAAGACGCTTTCTGAGAAACAGCTTTGTGCTGTGTGAATATAACTCACTGAGATACACCAGTAGCTCGTGGAGCCGTTGGCTAGACCTGCTTTTGTGGAATCTGAGAACTGATATTTCAGATCCCATTGAAGACTATAGGGCCAAAGGAAATATCCTCCGAAAAAAGTGAGAAAGAAGCTTTCTGAGAAACTTCTTTGTGATCTGTGAATTCATCTCACAGAGTTACACCTTTCTCCTCATGAAGCCATTCACTAAGATTGTTCTCGTGGAATTGGCAAAGTGATATTTGGGAGCCCATGGAGGGCTATGGTGAAAAAGGAAATATCCTCAGATAAAAACTGGAAAGAAGCGTTCTGAGAAACTGTATTGTGACATGTGAATGCAACTCACAGAGTTACACTTTCCTTTCCATGGATCCATTTGCTACCAGTGTTTTCTTGAAATCTACATTGGGATATTTCTTAGCGTAATGAAGCTTATGGTGACAAAGGAAATCTCCCCAAATAAAAACTAGAAAGCACCTTTCTGAGAAACCTATTTCTGATACGTGAATTCATCTCATAGAGTCACAACCTCGTCATCTTCATGAGGCAGTTTTCTAAAACTGTTGTGGAATTTACAAAGTGATATTTGGGAGCACATTGAGGCCTATGGTGGAAAAGGAAATATCCTCAGATAATAACTAGAGAGAAGCTTTCTGAGAAATTGCTTTCTGATGTGTGAATTCATCACGCAGAGTTTCACCTTTCCCTTCTAGTAGCAGTTTGCTAACACTGTTTTCGTGGATTCTGCAAAGTGATATTTGGGAGCTCATTGAGGGCTATGGTGAAAAAGGAAATATCCTCTGACAAAAACTGGAAAGAAGCGTTCAGAGAAACGGCATTGTGATGCGTGAATGCAACTCACACAGTTACACTTTTCTCTTCAGGGATCAGTTTGCTAACACAGTTTTCTTGAAATCCGCAGTGGAACAGTTCTTAGCCCAATGAAGCTTATGGTGACAGAGGAACTTTCCTCAGATAAAAACTAGAAAGAGGCTTTCTCAGAAATTTCTTTGTGATGTTTGAATACATCTCACAGAATTACAGTTACATTTCATGGAGCAGTCGAATAAGACCGCCTTTGAGGAACCTGAGAATGGCTACATTGGATTGCATTGAGGTGTAGGCTGATAGAAGAAATATCCTCAATAAAAACCTTGATAGAAGCTTTGTGACAATCTTCTTTGTGATATGTGCATTCATTTCACAGAGTTACAAACTAGACCTCCTGAAGCAGTTGGCTGACACCATTGACGTGGAATCTGCAAAATGGTATTTGGGAGCGCTTTGAGGCTGTGGTGAACAAGGAAACATCCTCAGATAAAAACTGGAAAGAAGCGTTCTGAGAAACTGCATTGTGACATGTGAATGCAACTCACAGAGTTACACTTTCGATTCCATGGATCCGTTTGCTAACAGTGTTTTCTGGAAATCTACATTGGAATATTTCTTAGCACAATGAAGCTTAAGATGACAAAGGAAATATCTTCAAATAAAAACTAGAAAGGAGTTTAGTGAGAAACTTCTTTGTGATATGTGAATTCATCCCACAGAGTTACAACCTAATCTTCATGAAGCAGTTTGCTAACACTCTTGTCATGGAATCTGCAAAGTGATATTGGGAGCACATTGAGTCCTATGGTGAAAAAGGAAATATCCTCAGACAATAACTAGAAAGAGGCTTTCTGAGAAATTGCTTTCTGATGTGTGAATTCATCATGCAGAGTTTCACCATTGCCTTCTGGTAGCAGTTTGCTAACACTGTTTTCATGGATTCTGCAAAGTGATACTTGGGAGCTGATTGAGGGCTATGGTGAAAAAGGAAATATCCACAGATAAAAACTGGAAAGAAGCGTCCTGAGAAACTGCATTGTGACATGTGAATGCAACCCACAGAGTTATACTTTCCTTTCCATGCATCCGTTTGCTAACAGTGTTTCCTTGAAATCTACATTGAGATATTTCTTAACACAATGAAGCTTATGGTGACAAAGGAAATATCCTCCAATAAAAACTAGAAAGGAGCTTTGTGAGAAACTTCTTTATGATACGTGAATTCATCTCACAGAGTTACAACGTAGTCTTCATGAGGCAGTTTGCTAACACTATTGAGGAATCTGCAAAGTGATATTTGGGAGCACATTGAGGAATATGGTGAAAAAGGAAATATCCTCAGATAATAACTGGAAAGAAGTGTTCAGAGAAACTGCATTGCAATGTGTGAATGCGACTCACACAGTTACCCTTTTCTCTTCAGGCAGCAGTTTGCTAACACAGGTTTCTTGAAATCTGCAATGGGATACTACTTAGCACTATGCAGCTTACACTAAGAAAGCAAATAGCCTCAGATAAAAACGTGAAAGAAGCTTTCTGAGAAATTGCTTCCTGATATGTGACTTTATCTCACAGAGTTACAACCTAATCTTCATGAAGCAGTTTGCTAACACTGTTTTGTGGAATCTGAGAACTGATATTTCGGATGGGTTTGAAGAGTAGATGGACAAAGGAAATATCCTCAGATGAAAACTGGAATGAAGCTTTCTGAGAAACTGCTTTCTGATGTGTGAATTCATTTCACAGTGTTACACCACTCTTTCCTGGAGGAGTTTCCTAGCAGTGATTTTGTGGAATCTCAGAAGAGAAATCTTGGATATCGTTGAATCTAATGGTTAGTAATGAGATTTCCTCAGACAAATCTGCAGAGAAGCCCTCTCAGAAACTTCCTGGTTGTGGGTGAGTTCAGCTCACAGAGTTACTTCACCGTTTTCATTGAGAAGCTTGCTAACAGTGTCTTCGCAGAATCTGCAATAAGACACACGGTGGTGCTCCGAGACCACAAATAACCTCAGCTCAAAAAAGAAAGTCGCTTTCTGAGAATCTGCTTTGTGCTGTGTGAATTCATCTCACAGAGTTACAACCTAGTCTTCATGAGGCAGTTTGCTAACACTGTTTTGTGGAATCTGAGAAATGATATTTCAGATTCCATTGAAGACTAAAGGGCCAAAGGAAATTTCCTCCAATAAAAGTGAGAAAGAAGCTTTCTGAGAAACTTCTTTGTGATCTGTGAATTCATCTCACAGAGTTACACCTTTCTCTTCATGAAGCCATTTGCTAAGATTGTTCTCGTGGAATTGGCAAAGTGATATTTGGGAGCCCATGGAGGGCTATGGTGAAAAAGGAAATATCCTCAGATAAAAACTGGAAAGAAGCGTTCTGAGAAACTGCATTGTGACATGTGAATGCAACTCACAGAGTTATACTCTCCTTTCCATGCATCCGTTTGCTAACAGTGTTTTCTTGAAATCTACATTGGGATATTTCTTACCTCAATGAAGCTTACGGTGACAAAGGAAATATCCTCAAATAAAAACTAGAAAGGAGCTTTGTGAGAAACTTCTTTGTGATATGTGAATTCATCTCACAGACTTACAACCTAGTCTTCATGAGGCAGTTTGCTAACACTGTTGTCGTGGAATCTGCAAAGTGATATTTGGGAGCGCATTGAGGCCTATGGTGAAAAAGGAAATATCCTCAGATAATAACTAGAAAGAAACTTTCTGAGAAATTGCTTTCTGATGTGTAAATTCATCATGCAGAGTTTCACTTTCCTTCTAGTAGCAGTTTGCTAACACTGTTTTCCAGAATTCTGCAAAGTGATGTTTGGGAGCTCATTGAGGCCTATGGTGAAAAAGGAAATATCCCCTGATAAAAACTGGAAAGAAGCTTTCAGAGAAACTGCATTGTGATGTGTGAATGCAACTCACACAGTTACACTTTTCTCTTCAGGGATCAGTTTGCTAACACAGTTTTCTTGAAATCTGCAGTGGGACAGATCTTAGCGCCATGAAGCTTATGGTGACAAAAGAAACATCCTCAGATAAAAACTAGAAAGAAGCTTCCTCAGAAATTTCTTTGTGATGTGTGAATATATCTCACAGAGTTACACATACTTTTCATGGAGCAGTCGACTGAGACTGCCTTTGAGAAACCTGAGAAGGGCTACATTGGATCACATTGAGGCCTACGCTGATAGAGGAAATATCCTCAGTTAAAACCTTGATAGAACCTTTGTGAGAAACTTGTTCATGATATGTGAATTCACCTCACAGAGGTATAACCTAGACCTCATGAAGCAGTTTGATATCACCGTTTTCGTGGAATCTGCAAAGTGGTATTTGGGAGCACATTGAGGTCTGAGGTGAAAAAGGAAGTGTCCTCAGATAAAAATTGGAAAGAAGCGTTCTGAGAAACTGCAATGTGATGTGAGTATGCAACTCACACAGTTACACTCTCCTTTCCATGGATCCGTTTGCTAACAGTGTTTTCTTGAAATCGACATTGGGATATTTCTTAGCGCAATGAAGCTAACGGTGACAAAGGAAATACCCTCAAATAAAAACAAGAAAGGAGCTTTGTGAGAAAATTCTTTGTGATATGTGAATTCATGTCACAGAGTTACAACCTAGTCTTCATGAGGCAGTTTGCTAACACTGTTGTCGTGGAATCTGCAAAGTGATATTTGGGAGCACACTGAGGCCTATGGTGAAAAAGGAAATATGCTCAGATAATAACTAGAAAGAAGCTTTCTGAGAAATTGCTTTCTCATGTGTGAATTCATCACGCTGAGTTTCACCTTCCTTCTAATAGCAGTTTGCTAACACTGTTTTCCTGGATTCTGCAAAGTGATATTTGGGCGGTCACTGAGGCCTACGGTGAAAACGGAAATATCCTCTGATAAAAACTGGAAAGAAGCTTTCAGAGAAACAGCATTGTGATGTGTGAATGCAACTCACACAGTAACACTTTTCTCTTCAGGGATCAGTTTGCTAACACAGTTTTCTTGAAATCTGCAATGGGATACTTCTTAGCACAAGGAAGCTTACGGTGACAAAGGAAATATCCTCAGATGAAAACTAGAAAGAAGCTTTCTTAGAAATTTCTTGGTGATGTGTGAATTCATCTCACAGAGTTACACTTATGTTTCATGGAGCAGTCCATTAACACTGTCTTGAGGAACCTGAGAAGGGCTACTTTGGATTGCATTGAGGCCTACGCTGATAAAGGAAATATCATCAGTTCAAAACGGAAAGAAGCTTTCTGAGAAACTTCTTTGTGATCTGTGAATTCATCTCACAGAGTTACAACTTAGTCCTCAGGAAGCAGTTTGCTAACACTCTTTTCGTGGAATCTGCAAAGTGATATTTGGGAGCCCATTGGGGCCCATGGTGAAAAAGGAAATATGCTCAGATAATAACTAGAGAGAAGCTTTCTGAGAGATTGCTTTCTGATGTGTGACTTCATCACACAGAGTTCCACCCTTCCCTTCTTGGAACAGTTTGCTAACACTGTTTCATGGATTCTGCAAAGTGATATTTGGGAGCTCATTGAGGGCTATGGTGAAAAAGGAAATATCCTCAGATCAAAACTGGAAAGAAGCCTTCTGAGAAACTGCATTGTAATGTGTGAATGCAACTCACAGAGTTACACGTTTCTCTTCAGGGATGAGTTTGCTAACACAGTTTTCTTGAAATCTGCAATGGGATACTTCTTAGCACAAGGAAGCTTACGGTGACAAAGGAAATATCCTCAGATGAAAACTAGAAAGAAGCTTTCTTAGAAACTTCTTGGTGATGTGTGAATTCATCTCACAGAGTTACACTTATGTTTCATGGAGCAGTCCATTAACACTGTCTTGGAGGAACCTGAGAAGGGCTACTTTGGATCACATTGAGGCCTACGCTGATAAAGGAAATATCATCAGTTCAAAACGGAAAGAAGCTTTCTGAGAAACTTCTTTCTGATCTGTGAATTCATCTCACAGAGTTACAGCTTAGTCCTCAGGAAGCAGTTTGCTAACACTCTTTTCGTGTCATCTCAAAAAAACTATTAGAATAAACAAATTTAGTTAAGTTTCAGGATACAAAGCCAACATTTCTA
>DAKLCV010000685.1:0-10080 GCA_030247045.1 Colobus guereza
TAAGAGCACATCTCCCGTGCAAAGTAGAGCAGCTCATCACCAGCAAGGGATCAAAGCTGGTCAGAGAATGACTTTGACGAGGTGAGAGAAGAAGGCTTCAGTCCATCAAACTTCTCAGAGCTAAAGGAGGAATTACGTACCCAGTGCAAAAATTAAAAATCTTGAAAAAGAGTGGAAGAATTGATAGCTAGAATAATTAATGCAGAGAAGGTCATAAACGAAATGCCAGAGATGAAAACCATGACACGAGAAATATGTGACAAATGCACAAGCTTCAGTAACCGACTCGATCAACTGGAAGAAAGAGTATCAGCGATTGAGGATCAAATGAATGAAATGAAGCGAAGAGAAACCAAAAGAAAAATAAGAAAAAGAAATGAACAAAGCCTGCAAGAAGTATGGGATTATGTAAAAGACCAAATCTATGTCTGATTGGAATGCCTGAAAGTGAGGGGAAAATGGAACCAAGTTGGAAAACACTCTTCAGGATATCATCCAGGAGAACTTCCCAACCTAGTAGGGCAGGCCAACATTCAAATTCAGGAAATACAGAGAATGCCACAAAGATACTCCTCGAGAAGAGCAACCCCAAGACACATGATTGCCAGATTCACAAAAGTTAAAATGACGGAAAAAATCTTAAGGGCAGCCAGAGAGAAAGGTCGGGTTGCCACAAAGGGAAGCCCATCAGACTAACAGCAGATCTCTTGCAGAAACTCTACAAGCCAGAAGAGAGTGGGGGCTAATATTCAACATTCTCAAAGAAAAGCATTTTAAACCCAGAATTTCATATCCAGCCAAACTATGTTTCACAAGTGAAGGAGAAATGAAATCCTTTAGAGATAAGCAAATGCTTAGAGATTTTGTCACCACCAGGCCTACCTTACAAGAGACCCTGACGGAAGCCCTAAACATGGAAAGGAACAATTAGTACCAGCCATTGCAAAAACATACCAAAATGTAAAGACCATCGAGGGTAGGAAGAAACTGCATCAACTAATGAGCAAAATAACCAGTTAATATCATAATGGCAGGATCAAGTTCACACATAACAATATTAACCTTAAATGTAAATGGACTAAATGCTCCAATTAAAAGACAAAGACTGGCAAAATGGATAAAGAGTCAAGACCCGATACGGGGCTCGAACCCGCGCCGGACACCTCCTCGTCCCCGCTCTCGGGCGACGTCCCCAGTCCCGACTCAGCCCAACGGCTCCCGCCACCGCCACCGCCCGCGGGGCCCGGCACCTCCCGGCCTGGAGGCTCCGCCCGTCTCCCTCGGGCAGCCATCGGGCGGCGTGAACTTGTTTGCCAACGATGGCAGCTTCCTGGAGCTGTTCAAGCGGAAGATGGAGGAGGAGCAGCGGCAGCGGCAGGAGGAGCCGCCCCCGGGTCCGCAGCGACCCGACCAGTCGGCCGCCACCGCTGGCCCCGGGGATCCGAAGAGGAAGGGCGGTCCGGGCTCCACACTTAGCTTCGTGGGCAAACGCAGAGGCAGGAACAAACTAGCCCTCAAGACGGGAATAGTAGCCAAGAAGCAGAAGACGGAGGATGAGGTATTAACAAGTAAAGGTGACGCGTGGGCCAAGTACATGGCAGAAGTGAAAAAGTACAAAGCCCACCAGTGTGGTGACGATGATAAAACTCGGCCCCTGGTGAAATGACGCCCCTCCCCCGCCTGCCCATGGCCTGGGACTCTCTGCGATGTACATAACTATTTAATGCAGTGGCAGCGGTGGCAGCCTTCCCCGAGAGGACTTAAAAGCAGAAGCAAACTGAGATGCTTCCCGCAGCTGTGGATGATTCTCCAGGACTCTTTTTTTTACCTTGAGCACTTGCCTCGTGAGACTTCATAGAACAGTGGTTTACTGTCCCCCCTTCTCACCTCCTCATTCTCTCTGGCTCTTTCTCTCTTCCTCTTCTCACCCTCCTCCCTCCCCTTAGCCATCACTTCTGGGAAGTAAAGAACTTGACTTAGTGCCGGAAAAAAAAAAAAAAAAAAAAGAGTCAAGACCCATCAGTCTGCTGTATTCAGGAGACCCATCTCACATGCAGAGATATACATAGGCTCAAAATAAAGGGATGGAGAAAGATCTACCAAGCAAATGGAGAACAAAAAAAAGCAGGGGTTGCAATCCTAGTCTCTGATAAAACAGACTTTAAACCAACAAAAATCAAAAGAGACAAAGAAGGCCATTACATAATGGTAAGGGATCAATTCAACAAGAAGAGCTAACTATCCTAAATATACATGCACCCAACACAGGATCACACAAATTCATAAAGCAAGTCCTTAGAGACTTACAAAGAGACTTAGACTCCCATACAATAATAATAAGAGATTTCAACACTCCACTGTCAACATTAGACAGTTCAACGAGACAGAAAGTTAACAAGGATATCCAGGAATTGAACTCATCTCTGCAGCAAGCAGACCTAATAGACATCTATAGAACTCTCCACCCCAAATCAACAGAATATACATTCTTCTCAGCACCACATCACACTTATTCCAAAATTGACCACATAATTGGAAGTAAAGCACTCCTCAGCAAATGTAAAAGAACAGAAATTATAAAAAACTGTCTCTCAGATCATAGTGCAATCAAACTAGAACTCAGGACTATGAAACTCAATCAAAACCGCTCACATACATGGAAACTGAAAAACCTGCTCCTGAATGACTACTGAGTACATAACGAAATGAAGGCAGAAATAAAGATGTTCTTTGAAACCAATGAGAACAAAGATACAACATACCAGAATCTCTGGGACACATTTAAAGCAGTGTGTAGAGGGAAATTTATAGCACTAAATGCCCACAAGAGAAAGCTGGAAAGATCTAACATTGACACTCTAACATCACAATTAAAAGAACTGGAGAAGCAAGAGCAAACACATTCAAAAGCTAGCAGAAGGCAAGAAATAACAAAGATCAGAGGAGAAATGAAGGAGATAGAGACACAAAAAACCCTCCAAAAAATCAATGAATCCAGGAGTTGGTTTTTGAAAAGATCAACAAAACTGACAGACCACTAGCAAGAATAATAAAGAAGAGAGAAGAATCAAATAGTCGCAATAAAAAATGATAAAGGGGATATCACCACCAACCCCACAGAAATACAAACTACCATCAGAGAATACTATAAGCACCTCTATGCAAATCAATTAGAAAATCTAGAAGAAATGGATAATTTCCTGGACACTTACACTCTCCCAAGACTAAACCAGGAAGAAGTTGAATCCTGAATAGACCAATAGCAGGCTCTGAAATTGAGGCAATAATTAATAGCCTACCACCAAAAAGTCCAGGACCAGATGGATTCACAGCTGAATTCTACCAGAGGTACAAGGAGGAGCTGGTACCATTCCTTCTGAAACTATTCAATCAATAGAAAAGAGGAATCCTCCTAACTCATTTTATGAGGCCAACATCATCCTGATACCAAAGCCTGGCAGAGACACAACAAAAAGAGAATTTTAGACCAATATCCTGATGAACATCGATGCAAAATCCTCAATAAAATACTGGCAAACCGGATTCAGCAGCACATCAAAAGCTTATCCACCATGATCAAGTGGGCTTCATCCCTGGGATGCAAGGCTGGTTCAACATTCGCAAATCAATAAACGTAATCCAGCATATAAACAGAACCAAAGACAAGAACCACGTGATTATCTCAATAGATGCAGAAAAGGCTTTTGACAAAATTCAACAGCCCTTCATGCTAAAAACGCTCAATAAATTCGGTATTGATGGAACGTACCTCAAAATAATAAGAGCTATTTATGACAAACCCACAGCTAATATCATACTGAATGGGCAAAAACTGGAAAAATTCCTTTGAAAACTGGCACAAGACAGGGATGCCTCTCTCACCACTCCTATTCAACATAGTGTTGGAAGTTCTGGCTAGGGCAATCAGGCAAGAGAAAGAAATCAAGGGTATTCAGTTAGGAAAAGAAGAAGTCAAATTGTCCCTGTTTGCAGATGACATGATTGTATATTTAGAAAACCCCATCATCTCAGCCCAAAATCTCCTTAAGCTGATAAGCAACTTCAGCAAAGTCTCAGGATACAAAATTAATGTGCAAAAATCACAAGCATTCTTATACACCAGTAACAGACAAACAGAGAGCCAAATCATGAATCAACTTCCATTCACAATTGCTTCAAAGAGAATAAAATACCTAGGAATCCAACTTACAAGGGATGTAAAGGACCTCTTCAAGGAGAACTACAAACCACTGCTCAGTGAAATAAAGAGGACACAAACAAATGGAAGAACATACCATGCTCATGGATAGGAAGAATCAATATCATGAAAATGGCCATACTGCCCAAGGTTATTTACAGATTCAATGCCATCCCCATCAAGCTACCAATGAGTTTCTTCACAGAATTGGAAAAACTGCTTTAAAGTTCATATGGAACCAAAAAGAGCCCACATTGCCAAGACAATCCTAAGTCAAAAGGACAAAGCTGGAGGCATCACACTACCTGACTTCAAATTATACTACAAGGCTACAGTAACCAAAACAGCATGGTACTGGTACCAAAACAGAGATATAGACCAATGGAACAGAACAGAGTCCTCAGAAAAATACCACATCTACAGCCATCTGATCTTTGACAAACCTGAGAGAAACAAGAAATGGGGAAAGGATTCCTATTTAATAAATGGTGCTGGAAAATTGGCTAGCCATAAGTAGAAAGCTGAAACTGGATCCTTTCCTTACTCCTTATACGAAGATTAATTCAAGATGGATTAGAGACTTAAATGTTAGACCTAATACCATAAAACCCTAGAAGAAAACCTAGGTAGTACCATTCAGGACATAGGCATGGGCAAGGACTTCATGTCTAAAACACCAAAAGCAACGGCAGCAAAAGCCAAAATTGACAAATGGGATCTAATTAAACTAAAGAGCTTCTGCACAGCAAAAGAAACTACCATCAGAGTGAACAGGCAACCTACAGAATGGGAGAAAATTTTGCAATCTACTCATCTGACAAAGGGCTAATATCCAGAATCTAAACAGAACAAAATACAAGAAACACGTGATAATCTCAATAGATGCAGAAAAGGATTTTGACAAATTGAACAGCTCTTCATGCTAAAACGGTCAATAAATTCGGTATTGATGGAACGTGCCTCAAAATAATAAGTGCTATTTATGACAAACCCACAGCTAATATCATACTGAATGGGCAAAACTGAAAAATTCCTTTAAAGCTCCCACAGAGAGGATGCGCTCTCTCACCACTCCTATTCAACATAGTGTTGGAAGTTCTGGCTAGGGCAATCAGGCAAGAGAAGAAATAAAATTATTCAGTTAGGAGAAGAAGTCAAATTGTCCCTGTTTGCAGATGACATGATTGTATATTTAGAAAACCCCATCATCTCAGCCCAAAATCTCCTTAAGCTGATAAGCAACTTCAGCAAAGTCTCAGGATACAAAATTAATGTGCAAAATCACAAGCATTCTTATACACCAGTAACAGACAAACAGAGAGCCAAATCATGAATCAACTTCCATTCACAATTGCTTCAAAGAGAATAAAATACCTAGGAATCCAACTTACAAGGGATGTAAAGGACCTCTTCAAGGAAAACTACAAACCACTGCTCAGTGAAATAAAAGAGGACACAAACAAATGGAAGAACATACCATGCTCATGGATAGGAAGAATCAATATCATGAAAATGGCCATACTGCCCAAGGTTATTTACAGATTCAATGCCATCCCCATCAAGCTACCAATGAGTTTCTTCACAGAATTGGAAAAAACGGCTTTAAATTTCATATGGAACCAAAAAAGAGCCCGCATTTCCAAGACAATCCTAAGTCAAAAGGACAAAGCTGGAGGCATCACACTACCTGACTTCAAATTATACTACAAGGTTACAGTAACCAAAACAGCATGGACTGGTACGAAAACAGAGATATAGACCAATGGAACAGAAGAGAGTCCTCAGAAAAAAATACCACATATCTACAACCATCTGATCTTTGACAAACCTGAGAGAAACAAGAAATGGGGAAAGGATTCCCTATTTAATAAATGGTGCTGGGAAAATTGGCTAGCCATAAGTAGAAAGCTGAAACTGGATCCTTTCCTTACTCCTTATATGAAGATTAATTCAAGATGGATTAGAGACTTAAATGTTAGACCTAATACCATAAAAACCCTAGAAGAAAATCTAGGGAATACTATTCAGGACATAGGCATGGGCAAGGACTTCATGACTAAAACACCAAAAGCAGCGGCATCAAAAGCCAAAATTGACAAATGGGATCTAATTAAACTAAAGAGCTTCTGCACAGCAAAAGAAACTACCATCAGAGTGAACAGGCAACCTACAGAATATGAGAGAATTTTTGCAATCTACTCATCCGACAAAGAGCTAATATCCAGAATCTACAAAGAACTCAAACAAATTTAGAAGAAAAAAAGAAACATCCCCATCAAAAAGTGGGCAAAGGATACAAACAGACATTTCTCAAAAGAAGACATTCATACAGGCAACAGACACATGAACAAATGCTCATCATAACTCGCCATCAGAGAAATGCAAATCAAAACCACAATGAGATACCACGTCACACCAGTTAGAATGGCAATCATTAAAAAGTCAGGAAACAACAGGTGTTGGAGAGGATGTGGAGAAATAGGATCACTTTTCACTGTTGGTGGGATTGTAAACTAGTTCAACCATTATGGAAAAGAGTATGGCAATTCCTCAAGGATCTAGAACTAGATGTACCATATGACCCAGCCATCCCACTACTGGGTATATACCCAAAGGATTATAAATCATGCTGCTATAAAGACACATGCACACATATGTTTCTTGCGGCACTATTCACAATAGCAAAGACTTGGAATCAACCCAAATGTCCATCTGTGACAGACTGCATTAAGAATATGTGGCACATATACACCATGGAATACTATGCAGCCATAAAACGGATGAGTTTGTGTCCTTTGTGGGGACATGGATGCAGCTGGAAACCATCATTCTTAGGAAACTATCACAAGAACAGAAAATCACACACCGCATGTTCTCACTCATCGGTGGGAACTGAACAATGAAATCACTTGGACTAGGAAGGTGACCATCACACACTGGGACCTATCATGGGGCGGGGAGGGGAGGGATTGCACTGGGAGTTATACCTGATATAAATGATGAATTGATGGGTGCTGACGAGTTGATGGGTGCAGCACACCAACATGGCACAAGTATACATATGTAACAAACCTGCACGTTATGCACATGTATCCTAGAACTTAAAGTATGATAAAAAAAAAGAAGGAAGCGTTCTGAGAAACTGCATTATGACATGTGAATGCAACTCACTGACTTACACTTTCCTTTCCATGGATCCGTTTGCTCACAGTGTTTTCTTGAAATCTACATTGGGATATTTCTTAGCACAATGAAGCTTATGGTGACAAAGGAAATATCCTCAAATAAAAACTAGAGAGGAGCTTTCTGAGAAACTTCTTTGTGATCTGTGAATTCATCTCACAGAGTTACAACCTAGTCTTTATGAAGCAGTTTGCTAACACTGTTGTGGAATCTGCAAGGTGATATTTCGAAGCGCACTGAGGCCTATGTTGAAAAAGGAAATATCCTCAGATAAAAATTGGAAAGAAGCGTTCAGAGAAACTGCATTGTGATGTGTGAATGCAACTCACACCGTTACCCTCTTCTCTTCAGGGATCAGTTTGCTAACACAGTTTTCTTGAAATCTGCAATGGGATACTTCTTAGCACTATGCAGCTTATAGTGAGAAAGGAAATATCCTCACATAAAAACGTGAAAGAAGCTCTCTGAGAAATTGCTTCCTGATATGTGACTTCGTCTCACAGAGCTACACCACTATTTCGTGCATCTGTTTGCTAGCAGCTTTATAGTGGATTCTGAGAACTGATATTTCGGATGGGTTTGAAGAGTAGAAGGACCAAGGAAATATCCTCCTAGAAAAATCAGAATGAAGCGTTCTGAGAAACTGCTTTGTGATGTGTGAATTCATTCCACAGTGTTACACCACTCTTTCAAGGAGGAGTTTGCTAGCAGTGATTTTGTGGAATCTCAGAAGTGACATCTTGGATATCTTTGAATCCCATGGTGAGTAATTAAATATCCTCAGACAAATCTGCAGAGAGGCCCTCTCAGAAACTTCTTGGTTGTGGGTGAGTTCAGCTCACAGAGTTACTTCATCGTTTTCATGGAGAAGCTTGCTAACAGTGTTTTCGCAGAATCTGCTATAAGACACGCGGTGGCGTTATGACACCACAAATAACATCAGCTCAAGAAAGAAAGACTCTGTCTGAGAAAGAGCTTTGTGCTGTGTGAATTCAACTCACTGAGATACACAAGTATATCCTGGAGCCTTTGGCTAGCCCTGCTTTTGTGGAATCTGAGAACTGATATTTCGGATCCCATTGAAGACTATAGGGCCAAAGGAAATATCCTCCGATAAAAATGAGAAAGAAGATTTCTGAGAGGCTTCTTTGTGATCTGTGAATTCATGTCACAGACTTACACCTTTCTCCTCATGAAGCCGTCTGCTAAGTCTGTTCTTGTGGAATTGGCAAAGTGATATTTGGGAGCCCATGGAGGGCTATGGTGAAAAAGGAAATATCCTCAGATAAAAACTGTAAAGAAGCGTTCTGAGAAACGGCGTTGTGACATGTGAATGCAACTCACAGAGTTACACTTTCCTTTCCATGGATCCATTGGCTAACAATGTTTTCTTAAAATCTACATTGGGATATTTTTTAGCACAATGAAGCTTAAGGAGACAAAAGAAATATCCTGAAATAAGATCTAGAAAGGAGCTTTCTGAGAAACGTCTTCCTCATATATGAATTCATCTCACAGAGTTACAACCTCGTCTCTATGAAGTATTTTGCTAACACTGCTGTCGTGGAATCTGCCAAGTGATATTGGGAACACATTGAGGCCTATGGTGAGAAAGGAAATATCCTCAGATAATAACTAGAAAGAAGCTTTCTGAAAAATAGTTTTCTAATGTGTAAATTCATCACGCAGATTTTCACACTTCCCTTCCAGTAGCAGTTTGCTGACACCGTTTTCATGGATTCTGCTAAGTGATATTTGGGAACCCACTGAGGGATATGGTGAAAAAGGAAATATCCTCCAATAAAAACTCGAAAGACACGCTCAGAGAAACTGCATTGCGATGTGTGAATGCAACTCACACAGTTACACTTTTCTCTTTGGGGATCAGTTTGCTAATACAGTTTTCTTGAAATCTGCAATGGGATACTTCTTAGCACTATGCAGCTTATAGTGAGAAAGGAAATATCCTCAGATAAAAACTGTAAAGAAACTAAACCAGGAAGAAGTTGAATCACTGAATAGCAAGTTCTGAAATTGAGGCAAAGATTATTAGCCTACCAACCAAAAAACCCTGGGACCAGACAGATTCACAGCCAAATTCTACCAGAGGTACAAAGAGGAACTGGTGCCATTAATCTGAAACTCTTCTAAACAGTAGAAAAGTTCCTCCTAACTAATTTTATGAGGCCAGCATCATCCTGATACCAGCACCTGGCAGAGACACAACAAAAGTTGTGTCTCAGGCCAATATCCCTGATGAACATTGATGCAAAATCCTCAATAAAATACTGGCAAGCTGATTCTAGGAGCACATGAAAAGCTTTTCCACCATGATCAAACTGGCTTCATCCCTGGAATACAAGGCTGTTTCAACATACACAAATGAATAAACGAATCCATCACATAAATGGAACCAATGACAAAACGACATGATTATCTCAATAGATGCCAAAAGGCCTTTGATAATATTCAACACCCCTTCCTGCTAAAACACTCAATAAATTAGATGTTTATGGAACATATCACAATAGATTCTGAAAAGCCTTGATAATATTCAACACTGCTTCATGCTAAAACACTCAATAAATTAGGTGCTTATGGAACATATCTCAAAATAATAAGAGTTATGTATGACAATCCCACAGCCAATATCATACTGAATGGGCAAAAGCTGGAAGCATTCCCTTGAAAACTGGCAC
>DAKLCV010000686.1:0-10074 GCA_030247045.1 Colobus guereza
GGCAGAACCCCACATTGGCTCCTGACTGGTAGGGTGAGGGCTATTATGGTGGGAAAGGCCAAATGAAGATATTAGAGCTGCCTCTACCTAGAAAATAGTAAATCACAAAACAATATTGCATCCCTGGAGGGATTGCAGGATTAGTGTCACCATCAAGGACTTGAAAGATGGAGGGGTGGTGATTTCCATCATTCCCATTCACTCTCTTGTTTGGCCTGTGCAGAAGACAGATGGATCTTGGAGAATGACAGTGGATTATCATAAGCTTAACCAAGTGGTGACTCCAATTGCAGCTGCTGTACCAGATGTGGTTTCATTGCTTGAGCAAATTAACATCTCCTGGTACCTGGTATGCAGCCATTGACTTGGCAAATGCCTTTTCTCATTCCTGTCCATAAGGCCCACCAGAAGCAATTTGCCTTCAGCTGGCAAGGCCAGCAATATACCTTTACTGTCCTACCTCAGGGGTATATCAACTCTCCAGCTTTGTGTCATAATCTTATTCAGAGACCTTGATCACTTTTCCCTTCACAAGATATCACACTGGTCCATTACATTGATGACATTATGCTGGCTGGGCATGGTGGCTCACGCCTGTAATCCCAGCAGTTTGGGAGGCTGAGCTGGATCACCTGAGGTCAGTCGAGACCAGCCTGATCTACATGGAGAAACCCCATCTCTAAAATACAAAATTAGCTGGGCATGGTGGTGCATATGCCTGTAATCCCAGCTACTGGAGGCTGAGGGAGTTGCCTGAACCCAGGATGGAGGCTGCAGTGAGCCGAGATCAATGCATTGCACTCCAGCCTGGGCAACAGAGTGAAACTCTTTCTCAAAAACAAACAAACAAAAACCAATGAAGCATTATCCTGATTGATCAATGAGTGAGAAGTAGCAAACACACTGACTTATTGACACATTTGCATGCCAGAGGATGGGAAATAAATCTGACTAAAATTCAGGACCTTCTACCTCAGTAAAATTTCTAGGGGTCCAGTGGTGTGTGGGGCCTGTGAGATATTCCTTCTAAGGTGAAGGATAAGTTGCTGCATTTGGCCCTCCTACAACCAAGAAAGAGGCACAATGCCTAGTGGGCCTATTTGGATTTTGGAGGCAACACATTCCTCATTTGGGTGTGTTACTCTGGCCCATTTTGAGTGACCCAAAGGCTGCCAGTTTTGAGTGGGGTCCAGAACAGGAGAAGGCTCTGCAACAGGTCCAGGCTGCTGTGCAAGCTGCTCTGCCACTTGGGCCATATGACCCAGCAGATCCAATGGTGCTTGAGGTGTCAGTGGCAGATAGGGATGCTGTTTGGAGCCTTTGGCAGGCCCCATGGGTGAATCACAGTGGAGGCCTCTGGATTTTGGAGCAAGGCCCTGCCATCTTCTGCAGATAACTACTCTCCTTTTGAGAGACAGCTCTTGGCCTGTTACTGGGCTTTGGTGGAAACTGAAGTTTGACTATGGGTCATCAAGTCACCATGTGACCTGAACTGCCTATCATGAACTGGGTGCTTTCTGACCCATCTAGCCATAAAGTGGGGCATGCACAGCAGCATTCCATCATCAAATGGAAGTGTATATATGTGATCGTGCTTAAGCAGGTCCTGAGGGCACAAGTAAGTTACATGAGGAAGTGGCTCAAATGCCCATGGTCTCCCTCCTGCCACCCTGCCTTCTCTCCCCAGCCTGCACCAATGGCCTCATGGGAGTTCCCTATGATCAGTTGACAGAGGAAGAGAAGACTAGGGCCTGGTTCACAGATGGTTCTGCATGATATGCAGGCACCACCTGAAAGTGGACAGCTGCAGCACTACAGCCCCTTTCTAGAACATCCCTGAAGGACAGAGTGAAAGGAAATCTTCCCAGTGGGCAGAACCTCAAACAGTACAGCCTGGTTGTGCACTTTGCATGGAAGGAGAATGGTCAGATGTGCAATTATATATTGATTCATGGGCTGTAGCCAGTGGTTTGGCTGGATGGTCAGGAAGAAGCATGATTGGAAAATTGGTGACAAAGAAATTTGGGAAGAGGTATGTGGATGGACTTCTCTGAGTGGTCAAAAACTGTGAAGATATTTGTATCCCATGTGAGTGCTCACCAATTACCTCAGCAGAGGAGGATTTTAATAATCAAGTGGATAGAATGCTATTCTGTGGACACCACTCAGCCTCTTTCCCCAGCCACCCCTGTCATTGCCCAATGGGCCCATGAACAAAGTGGCCATGGTGGCAGGGATGGAGGTTATGCATGGGCTCAGCAACATGGACTTCCACTCACCAAGGCTGACCTGGATCACCTGAGGTCAGTCGAGACCAGCCTGATCTACATGGAGAAACCCCATCTCTAAAATACAAAATTAGCTGGGCATGGTGGTGCATATGCCTGTAATCCCAGCTACTGGAGGCTGAGGGAGTTGCCTGAACCCAGGATGGAGGCTGCAGTGAGCCGAGATCAATGCATTGCACTCCAGCCTGGGCAACAGAGTGAAACTCTTTCTCAAAAACAAACAAACAAAAACCAATGAAGCATTATCCTGATTGATCAATGAGTGAGAAGTAGCAAACACACTGACTTATTGACACATTTGCATGCCAGGCAATGGAAATAATCTGACTAAAATTCAGGACCTTCTACCTCAGTAAAATTTCTAGGGTCCAGTAATATGGGGCCTGTCGAGATATTCCTTCTAAGGTGAAGATTTGTTGCTGCATTAGGCTCCTAAAACCAAGAAAGAGGCACGTCTAGTTGGTCTATTGGATTTTGGCAGCACATTCTCATTTGGATGTGTTAATCTGGCCCATTTATTGAATGACCAAAGGCTGCCAGTTTTGTGTAGGTCCAGAACAGGAGGCTCAACAGGTCCAGGCTGCTGTGCAAGTCACTCTGTCACTTGGGCCATATAACCCCGCAGATCCAATGGTGCTTGAGGTGTTGGTGGCATATAGGGATGCTGTTTGAGCCTTTGTATGCCCCTGTAGGTGAATCACAGTGGAGGCCTCTAGGATTTTGGAGCAGACCCTGCTATCTTCCACAGATAACTCCTTCTTTAAAGAGACAATTGGCCTGTTACTGGGCTTTGGACAAATGAATGTTTGGTTCATCAAGTCTCCATGTGACCTGAACTGCTTATCATTGAACTGGGTGCTTTCTGACCCATCTAGCCATAAAGTGGGGCATGCAGAGCAGCATCCTATCATCAAATGGAAGTGTTATGTAGGTGATCGTCCTTAAGCAGGCTCTGAGGGTACAGGTAAGTTACATGAGGAAGTGGCTCACATTCCCGTGGTCTCTACACCTGCAATCCTGCCTTCTTTACCCCAGCCTGCACCAATGGCCTCATGGGGAGTTCCCTATGATTACTTGACAGAGGAAGATAAGGCTAGGGCCTGTTTCACAGATGGTTCTGCATGATATGCAGGCACCACCTGAAAGTGAACACCTGAAGCACTATAGCCCTTTTCTAGAACATCCCAGAAGGAGAGAGGTGAAAGGAAATCTTCCCAGTGAGAAGAACCTCAAACAGTACAGCCAGTTGTGCACTTTGCTTGGAAGGAGATGTGGTCAGATGTGCAATTATTTATTGATTCATGGGCTGTAGCCAGTGATTTTGATGGTCATGGATTTGGAAGAAGTATGATTGGAAAATTGGTGACAAAGAAATTTGGGGAAGAAATGTAGATAGACTTCTCTGAGCGGTCAAAAACTGTGAATATATTTGTATCCCTTGTGAATGCTTGCCAACGTTACCTCAGCAGAGGAGGAGTTCAATGATCAAGTGGATAGAATGGCTTGTTCTGTGGACACCACACAGTCTCTTTCCCCAGCCACCCCTGTCATTGCCTAATGGTCATCTGGCAGGATGGAGGTTACACATGGGCTCAGCAACATGGACTTCCACTCACCAAGGCTGACCTGGCGGCCACTGCTGAGTGCCCAATTTGCCAGCAGCAGAGACCAACACTGAGCCTTGATATGGCACCATTCCTGGGTGATCAGCCAGCTACCTGGTGGCAGGTTGATTATATTGGACCTCTTCCATCATGGAAAGGGCAGAGGTTTGTCCTCACTGGAATAGACACTTACTCTGGATATGGGTTTGCCTATCCTGCATGCAATGCTTCTGCCAAGACTACCATCTGTGGACTCACAGGAATGCCTTATCCACCATCATGGTATTCCACACATTTGCCTCTGACCAAGGCACTCACTTTACAGCTAAAGAAGTGTGGCAGTGGGCTCATGCTCATGGAATTCACTGGTCTTACCATGTTCCCATCATCCTGAAGCAGCTGGATTGATAGAATGGTGGAATGGCCTTTTGAAGTCACAATTACAATGCCAACTAGGTGACAATACTTTGCAGGGCTGGGCAAAGTTCTCCAGAAGGCTGTATGCTCTGAATCAGCGTCCAATATATGGTACTGTTCTCCCATAGCCAGGATTCATGGGTCCAGGAATCAAGGGGTGGAAGTGGAAGTGGCACCACTCACCATCACCCCTCATTACCCACTAGCAAAATTTTTGCTTCCTGTTCTCATGACATTATGTTCTGCTGGCCTAGAGGTCTTAGTTCCAGAGGAGGAAACCCAAGGAGACACAATGATTCCATTAAACTGGAGATTAAGATTACCACCTGGTCATTTCGGGCTCTTCCTACCTCTAAGTCAACAGGGTAAGAAAGAGTTAGGGTTGGCTGGGGTGATTTACCTGGACTATCAAGATGAAATCAGTCTACTACTCCACAATGGTAAGGAAGAGTATGCATGGAATACAGGAGATCCATTAGGTGCCTCTTAGTAGTACCGTGCCCAGTGATTAAAGTCAATGGGAAACTACAACAGACCAATGCAGGCAAGACTGCAAATGGCTCAGATCCTTCACGAATGAAAGTTTTGGTCGTTCCACCAGGTGAAAAACCACAATTCACTGAGATGCTTGCTGAAGGCAAAGAAAATACAGAATGGGTAGTAGAAGAAAGTAGTCGTCAGTACCAGCTATGACCATGTGACCAGTGCAGAAATGAAGACTGTAAGTTTCATGAGTATTTCCTCCTCATTTTGTTAAGAACATGTTTGTGCATGTATACACTTGTACTTAGAAAATATCTTCATTTTATTTCCTTTCTTTTTCTTATCATGTGACATAAGATTTATCATGTGACATAAGACTTCGTATCAGCACTTAAGTGTTGTTAACTTTACGTAATAGCATTTAGGTTAAGTGCACTTCTGGTTGTACAAAGGATAAGTGTATTATGTTAGGCATAATTATGACTTTATTATTGTCTTTATCTGAAGATTATGTGTGATTTCAGGAGATGAGTGTGGTTGAAGTGACCGGGGTGGACTTGTGATGGTTAATATTGAGTGTCAACTTGATTGAATTGAAAGATGCAAAGTATTTTTCCTCTGTGTGTTTGCGAGGGTGTTGCCAAAGAAAATTAACATTGGAGTCCGTGGATTTGGAAATACAATCCCATCCTGAATCTGGGTGGGCACCATCTAATCAGCTACCAGTGTGGCCAGGATAAAGCAGGCAGAAGAAACTGGAATGGACAGACTTGCTGAGTCTTCGGGCCTTCATCTTTCTCCTGTACTGGATGCTTCCTGCCCTTGAACACATCAGACTCCAAGTTTTTCAGATTTTGGACTCTTGAACTTACAGCAGTGATTTTCCAGGGGCTCTTGGGCCTTTGGCTGCAGACTAGAGTTTGCACTGTCAGCTTCCCTACTTTTAAGGTTTTAGGACTCGGACTGGCTTTCTTGCTCCTCAGCTTGCAGACAGCCTGTGGTGGGATTTCGCCTTGTGATCGTGTGAGTCAATAATCCTTAATAAACTCCCTTTCATATATACATCTATTCTAGTAGTTCTGTCCCTCTAGAGAATCCTCACTAATACTCCCACTTTTTTATTAAGGTAATTTCTTTCTTCCTTGTTAATTTGTTTAAGTTCCTTATAGATTCTGGATATTAGAACTTTGTCAGATAATGTTTGTAAAATATGGACTAACCTCCAATTCTGTAGGTTATCTGCTTACTCTGTTGATAGTTCCTTTTGTTGTGCAGAAGATCTTTAGCTCACTTCGGTGCCATTTGTCAAGTTTTGGTTTTGTTGCAATTGCTTTTGGCATGTTTGTCATGAAACCTTTGCCAGGGTATATGTCCAGAATGTTCTGTTTTATGTTTGTTATTTTTCTGCATAGCTTAAGGAAGATATCCAGTTTGATCTGCATATGGCTAGCCAGTTATCGCAACACCACTTATTGAATAGGTTCCACCTTAGTTGTATTTGTTAACTTGGTCAAAGATAAGATAGTCGTAGGTGTGTGGCTTTATTTCTCAGATCTCAATTCTGTTCCCTTGGTCTATGTGTTTATTTTTGTCTGGTTCCATGCTCTTTTGATTGCTGTATTCTTATAGTATGATTTAAAGTTGGATGATGTGATGCCCTTAGTTTTGTGGTTTTTTTTTTTAACTTGGGTCACAATTGCTTTGGCTATTTGGGCTCTTTTTGGTTCCATGTGAATCTGAAAAGTTTTCTTTAACTCCTTAAAAAATGCAGTTGGTAGCTTAATTGAAACAACATTAAATCTATAAATTGTTTTGGGCAATATGGCTATTTTAACAATATTGATTCTTCCTATTCACGAGCATTTAAGAGTTTGTTTCATTTCTGATTTCTTTCCACAGTGTTTTGTAGTTGTCGTTATAGAGGTCATTTACCTCCCTAGTTAGCTATATTCCTAGGTATATTTCTTTTATATATATTTTATATTTCTTTTGTGTGACTATTGTAAAAGGGATTGCTGGATTTGAGTTTCAGTTTTGATGTTATTGGTGTATAGAAATGCCACTTACATTTGTACATTGATTTTTATTCTGAAACTTTGCTGGAGTTGTTTATCAGACCTAGGAGCCTGATTTTTTTTTTTTTTACTTTTTCACATAGTTTATTACATCTCAATTTCTTACTTCAACTTTGATTTTGCTTATTTTTTTTGTCTACTGCTAGCTTTAGCCTGGATTTGCTATTGTATTTCTAGTCCATCTATGTTTAATGTAACATTGTTAATTTGAGATCTTTCTGCCTTTTGATGTGGGCATTTAGTTGAATAAACTCTTAACACTGCTTTCTGCCCTACTAGGTGGGGAAGTTCTCCCGGATGATATCCGAAGAGTGTTTTCCAACTTGTTTCCATTCTCCCTCACTTTCAGGCACCCCAATCAGACGTAGATTTGGTCTTTTACATAATCCCATACTTCTTGCAGGCTTTGTTCATTTCTTCTTCTTTTTCTTTTGGTTTCTCTCGCTCATTTCATTCATTTGATCCTCAATCGCTGATACTCTTCTTCCAGTTGATCGAGTCGGTTACTGAAGCTTGTGCATTTGTCACGTATTTCGTGTCATGGTTTTCATCTCTGTCATGTCGCTTTATGACCTTCTCTGCATTAATTAGTCTAGCTGTCAATTCTTCCACTCTTTTTCAAGATTTTTCGTTTCTTTGCGCTGGGTACGTAATTCCTCCTTTAGCTCTGAGAAGTTTGATGGACTGAAGCCTTCTTCTCTTCTCATCAAAGTCATTCTCTGACCAGCTTTGATCCGTTGTTGGCGATGGCTGCGCCTTGCAGGGGAGATGCGCCTTATTTTTGAATTCCCAGCTTTTCTGCCCTGCTTTTTCCCCATCTTTGTGGTTTTATCTGTCTCTGGTCTTTGATGATGGTGACGCACTGATGGGGTTTTGCATAGGTGTCCTTCCTGTTTGATAGTTTTCCTTCTGCCAGTCAGAACCCTCAGCTATAGGTCTGTTGGAGATTGCTTGAGGTCCACCCCAGACCCTGTTTGCCTGGGTATCAGCAGCAGAGGTTGCAGAAGATAGAATATTGCTGAACAGCGAGTGTACCTGTCTGATTCTTACTTTGGAAGCTTCCTCTCAGGGGTGTACTCCACCCTGTGAGGTGTGGGTGTCAGACTGCCCCTAGTGGGGATGTCTCCCAGTTAGGCTACTCAGGGTCAGGGACCCACTTGAGCAGGCAGTCTGTCCCTTCTCAGATCTCAACCTCCGTGTTGGGAGATCCACTGCTCTTCAAAGTTGTCAGACAGAGTCGCCTGCACAAGTCTCTGCTGCTTCCCTGTTATTTTTTTAGCTGAGCTGTCCCCAGAGGCGGAGTCTACAGAGACAGGCAGGTTTCTTGAGCTGCTGTGAGCTCCACCCAGTTGGAGCTTCCCAGCGCTTTGTTTACCTACTTAAGCCTCAGCAATGGCGGGCGCCTCCCCAGCCTCGCTGCTGCCCTGCGGTTAGATCGCAGACTGCTGTGTTAGCAAGGAGGGAGGCCTGGGCGTGGACCCTCCCGCCAGGCGTGGGGTATATTCTCCTGGTGTGCCCTGCTATCCTATAGCGCAGTATTGGGGTGGGAGTTACCCGATTTTCCAGGTGTTGTGTGTCTCAGTTCCCTGGTTAGGAAAAGGATTTCCCCTTGCGCTTCCCAGGTGAGGCGATGCTCGCCCTGGTTCAGCTCTCGCTGGTCGGGCCGCAACAGCTGACCAGCACCGATTGTCCGCACTCACTAGTGAGATGACCCCAGTACCTCAGTTCAAAATGCAGAAATCACCGGTCTTCTGTGTCCTTCGCTGGGAGTTGGAGCGCCCCCTAAACTGAGTTTCTGCACAGCAAAAGTGAACAGGCAACCTACAGAATGGGAGAAAATTTTGCAATCTACTCATCAGCCAGAACCTACAAAGAACTCAATCAAATTTAAAGAAAAAACAACCCCATCAAAAAGTAAGCAAATGTATGAACAGACACTTCTCGAAGACATGCATACAGCCAACAGACACATTGAAAATGCCTCATCATCACTCACCATCAGAGATGCAAATCAAAACCACACTGAGATACCATCTCACACCAGTTAGAATGACGATCATTAAAAGTCACAAAACAACAAGTGCTGGAGGATATGGAGAAATAGGAGCACTTTTACACTGTTGGTGGGACTGTAAACTAGTTCAACCATTGTGGAAAACAGTGTGGCATTCTCAAGGATCTAGAACTAGAAATACCATGTGATCCAGCCATTCCATTACTGCTTATATGCAAAGGTTATAATCATGCTGCTATAAAGGCACATGTACATATGTTTATCGTGGCACTATTCACAATAGCAAAGACTTGGAACCAACCCAAATTTCTTTCCAGAATTTCAACAACCTACAAAAACATTTCTCACTGCTTTTATGATGTGGTCATAACAATGTATTATGACCTTGCAACATTGTTGCAGGTGTCCAGTAAAAATGGGCAAGAAAAGACCAGTAACACCCAACTGCTATATGCTCCAACATGTTTACCTAGAAACAAAAAACCTAATAGCAATGAGGAAAGGCATGAGTAGGAGCAGGTGGAACAAACCTCCAGAAAGATTACTGTCTTGGAAGACGGTGATTTCTGCATTTTGAACTGAGGTACTGGGGTCATCTCACTAGTGAGTGCGGACAATCGGTGCTGGTCAGCTGTTGCGGCCCGACCAGCGAGAGCTGAACCAGGCGAGGCATCGCCTCACCTGGGAAGCGCAAGGGAAGGAATCCCTTTTCCTAACCAGGGAACTGAGACACACAACACCTGGAAAATCGGGTAACTCCACCCCAATACTGCGCTATGGGATACGGGCACACCAGGAGAATATACCCCGCCTGGCGGGAGGTCCCACGCCCGGGCCTCCCTCCTTGCTAACACAGCAGTCTGCGCGATCTAACCGCAGGGCAGCAGCGAGGCTGGGGAGGCGCCCGCCATTGCTGAGGCTTAAGTAGGTAAACAAAGCCGCTGGGAAGCTCCAACTGGGTGGAGCTCACAGCAGCTCAAGGAAACCTGCCTGTCTCTGTAGACTCCGCCTCTGGGGACGGCTCAGCTAAAAAATAACAGGGAAGCAGCAGAGACTTGTGCAGGCGCGACTCTGTCTGACAACTTTGAAGAGCAGTGGATCTCCCAACACGGAGGTTGAGATCTGAGAAGGGACAGACTGCCTGCTCAAGTGGGTCCCTGACCCTGAGTAGCCTAACTGGGAGACATCCCCAC
>DAKLCV010000687.1:0-10074 GCA_030247045.1 Colobus guereza
TTCCTTCCATCCTTCCCTCCTTCCTTCTTTCCTTCCTTCCATCCTTCCTTCTTTCCTTAGGTGAGGCAACATTTTTCCCATGCATGATTTTCTTTAACTTGCATAACAAATAGTTGCCATTCCTGGCTGTATATATCCAAAGGTATTCCTCCAGATCCGATAGCTGAAAAAGCAACGTTTAACCATACTATGAATTTATCCTTGAATACAAGAATTCGTCAGGGACCTCCTGCATGGTAGCAAGTAAAAGATGAGAACAGTGCTGTAGAGGAGAATAAATGACATCCTGTTGACCTGTTCATGGCTTTCTTAGGTGATAACACAAATAGGCAAGTATTTCTTCCTGTTGTGCAGTCAGTTCCTAACAGTCCAAGGACTGGTACCAGCTCTGTCTGTGGCCCAGGGGTTGGGAACCTCTGAGGAAGTGGACAACTTTGGGAGCCACTATTCTGCCTACCACACAGATGGGGACATTTCTCTCTCCTAATTCTCTCTGCTTTCTGACCACTCTGTCTTATTTTCCTTCATTGACTTTTTATTCTCCTGGGATCTCTCTTTTTTTTTTTTTTTTTTTTTTAAGGCAGGGTCTTGCTCTCTTGCCCAGGCTGGAATGCCATGGTGCAATTCTGGCTCACTGCAACCTTCACCTCCTGGGCTCAAGCAATTCCCCCACCTCAGCCTCCCAGGGAGCTGGGACTACAGGTGTATGCCATCACGTCTGGCTAAGTTTTGTATTTTTTGGTAGAGATGGGGTCTCACCATGTTGCCCAGGTTGGTCTCAAACTCCTGAGCTCAAGCAATCCACCCGCCTTGGCCTCTCAAAGTGCTGGGATTGCAGGTGTGAGCCACTGCACCTGGCCCCGGTGAGCTCTTAAGTGTTGCTCTACCACCACCCTGACTTCACCGTGGCCCTGTTTCTGCTATAAATCTCCCTGTGCACTCCTACCAATATGGCTTAAGTCATACACTGATGAATTCCTGAGTAGATATCTCCAGCCTAATCCTTTGCCCAAAGCTTCAGACCTATACGTCCAGTGATCAGACCTCTCTGCCTGGGTAGATGGCAAGGCCAGTGTTCCCAGGGGGTGTTGCACCCCAAAACAAAGTAAAAAAATAGCTAATGTCAGAGCCTCAATAAGGGGACCTCTGGGCATGGTTTTGTTCCTCCTGGGTGCAATGAGCAAAAAGAGACAAGCTGATTACTGCAGAATAAATCAACATGGACAAGCAGAAGGAATAAACATGTGTTAATTTTTTCCTAATCCTCCTTTTTTGATATGTAAATAGCCCCATTTTCCCACATCTTGCTTTCCTAGTACCTTCTCCATGAAAGAAAAAAAAAATTACTTGAACATAATACAAGGAAGAAAATTAGAGGATAAGAATGTAAATGGCTATCCCTTACTGAGAACTTATCAGGAATTTTGTAAAGCACAGTAAGTGAAATATTTTATACCATTTAATCCCCACGAAGAGCCAGTGAAGTGAAGTATTTTTTAAATCAAATGAAGAAAGTGCAGCCTTGGAGGTTAAGTCACTCAGCATGTTTGTACCACTGTAAAAGAGGCTGCGCCCAGACTTGAACCAAGGTCTGCCTGACAATGATGGCCATGCATCTTGAGATAAGACAGAAGGCAGATGTTCAAGAATAAAGAACATGTAAAAGCAAACAGGCAATAGCTTCTCTTTTTCCATAAGGCAACACTCATACTTTCTGGTACTTTCTGATATCTTTTAATTTTTTTTTTTTTTTTGAGATAGAGTCTCACTATTACCCAAGCTGAAGTACAGTGACTGGCTGGATCTCGGCTCACTGCAACCTGCACCTCCCGGGTTTAAGCAATTTTCCTGCCTCAGTCTCCCAAGTAGCTGAGATTATAGGCCTGCACCACCACACCCACCTATTTTTTTTTTTTTCCTAGACATAATCTTTCTCTGTCACCCACACTAGAGCGCAGTGGTGGAACCTTGGCTCACTGCAACCTCCAACCTCTACCTCCTAGGTTCAAGCAATTCTCCTGCCTCAGCTTCCCAAGTAGCTGGGATTACAGGCAAGCACCACCATGCTCAGCTAATTTGTGTGTGTGTGTGTGTGTGCGTGCATTTGGTAGAGCCGGGGTTTCACCATGTTGGCCAGGCTGGTCTCAAACTCCTGACCTCATAATCTGCCTGCCTCGGCCTCCCAAAGTGCTGGGATTACAGGTGTGAGCCACCTCGCCCTGCCCAGTTGTTCCAATGTTTAGCTCCCACAGACGAATGAGAACATACGACGTTTGACTTTCTCTGCCTGGTTTATTTTACTTAAGATAATAACCTCCAGTTTCTTTCGTGCCATTGCAAATAACAGGATCTCATTCTTTTTATAGCTGAATAGTACTCCATTGTGTATATGTACCCCCTGTCTTTTTTTTTTTTTTTTTTTTTTGAGAAGGAGTTTTGCTCTTGTCACCCAGGCCAGAATGCAATGTCACAATCTCACCTCACTGCAACCTCTGCCTCCTGGGTTCAAGCAATTCTCCTGCCTCAGCCTCAAATGTAGTTGGGACTACAGGTGCCCGCCACCACAACCAGATAATTTTTGTATTTTTAGTAGAGACGAGGTTTCACCGTGTTGGTCAGGCTGGTCTCGAACTCCTGATCTCAAATGATCCACCTCCCTCGGCCTCCCAAAGTGTGGGATTACAGGTGTGAGCCACCATGCCCAGCCCCATTTTCTTTAACCATTCCTCTGTTGATGGACACTTGGGCTGCTTCCAAATCTTGGCCATTGTGAACAGCGTTGCAATAAGCATGGAGTGCAGATATCTCCTCCACATACTGCTTTCCTTTCATTTTGGGTACATACCCTGCAGTAGGATTGCTGGATCTGATGATAGCTCTATTTTAAGGTTTTTAAGGAATCTCCATATCATTCTCCATAGTGTCTGTACTAGTTTCTATTTGCTCTTATTTTATTTCTTTTCCACAGTCACTCCAGGATTCTGCAGCCTAGAGAGAAGAATCTCTGGCTCCCTGTTCACTCACATACTTGCCACCATTCCCCTGGCTCTGGAGTCAGATTACCCAGCCTGCCAGCCCCCAAGAGGGCTCCAGTAATTAAAACGTCTGGAGGACAGATTGCCTGGGAACTGCCAGGCAGTCATCACCGGCCCCACCACGCCCTTGGATAATTTCCTCCAGTTGGTGGAAACTGTTGCTGGCTATTGATTTTAGAAGATGCCAAGGCAAAAGGAACAAATACAGCCCAGTACTCACGCAACAGGGGAGATGCACCACAGCTCCCTAACTCCTCCATGGCCAACGGGTGGTCTGTGGAGACACACTGCTTTTCCCGGGTCTGCTCCTGGGTCCTAAGGACATGGTCATAGCCTAGGGGATCAGAGTTCCTCCTCACTTAGGTGCTTATCCTAGAGGGTGCCATCTGGGCTTTGCACAACAGTGGACAATGGTAACCCCAAAGCACAATGAAGGGAGGTAGTTCCATCCATAATCCTCCAGCAGGGAACAGAAAAGCATGTTCCAGCCTCCCCTCCCCCACCTCCCTCCACCCTTCCCCTCCCTTTCTTCCTGCCCATTACTTTTGTTAACTGGAAAAAAAAAATCACAGTTTAGAAACGTGGAAAAGACTTTATTTCTTTATTTCTTTTTTATTTTTTTAAGATAGTCTCACTCTGTCACCCCAGCTGGAGTGCAGTGGTGTGATCATAGCTCACTGCAGCCCCAAACTCCTGGGCTCAAGCAATCCTCCCACCTCAGCCTCCTGAGTAGCTGGGACTACAGGTGCTCACCACCACACTTGGATAATTTTTTTTTTTTTTTTTGTAGAGACAAGGTATTGCTATGTTGCCCAGGCTGGTCTCAAACTCCTGGATTCAAGCAATCCTCTTGCCTCAGCCTCCCAGTGCTGAGAGGAGATTACAAATGTGAAGACTTGATTTCTGGTAAAGTTACAGCCTGCAAGATGACCATCCAGCAGGCTGGGAAGCACAGCCTCCAGCCAAGACCAGAAAGAGGCACGTTGAAGGAGGATGGGCTGGGACAGGAACTTTATGCTGAATAGTTTGGCTAAACATACATATTCAACAGGTTACAGGAGGAGCTATGAATATTCATAAAGGTGGTCCTGACACATATATTTTGAACAAACCACATAACATAATGACTCAGGTTCACTTTGGGGTGGAAACTTAACATTTCCATGTGTGACAGTTAGGCCCTGCATGTGAAAACGTCTTTTCAGAACACAAAAGCACTCAGTGTGCAGCCTCTGCAAACAGGCCAGAACCAGTTCATAGTTGGTGGTCCTCTTATCAGGAGACAGTTGCTGAAATCAGGTGCCTGTCCAATCAAAGCTGGAGTTATGGCTGGTGGAACAGGGGATCAGTTAGACAGAGTCTGTGAGCTGGATGAGTTGTAATTGTTTAAATATTGCTTATCTCTAGGGCAGTGATTGTTTAGCTGCTAGAGAAAAAGAAAAACCTTGTGGCGGGGAGAACATAATTTATTCTTCCAGTGTAGGCGTGTGTGACTTAACCCCGCCTGTCATGACCTTAGATCCTGTTTACAATTTAGTATCTTATTGCCACAAAGAGTCTGTTCTGCTAGTCTCCTGGCCTCTATTTTAACATTAATGCCGGTCAATTGTTGTGTCTAAACTGCAAAAAACAGGGGTATTACGAGGCACACCTGACCTCCTGTCATGGCTGGGAACTCAGTTTTTAAAATTTTTCTGTGGTCCCCTTGGCAAAGAAGAGGTCCACTCAGTTGACAGTGAGCAGGAATTTAGGAATTTTTTTAGTTTACACTTCCGTTTTTGTTTTTGAGACAGAGTCTCACTCAGTTGCCCAGGCTGGAGTCCAGTGGCGTGATCTTGGCTCACTACAACCTACACCTACCCTGGTTCAAGCGATTCTCCTGCCTCAGCCTCTGGAGCAGCTGGGATTACAGGTGTGTGCCACCACGCCCAGCTAATTTTTGTATTTTTAGTAGAGATGGGGTTTCACCGTGTTGGTCAGGCTAGTCTTGAACTCCCAACCTCAAGTGATCCACCTGCCTTGGCCTCCCAAAGTGCTGGAATTACAGGCGTGAGCCACCACTCCTGGCCAGTTTACACTTTCTTTTCTTTTCACAAATATTAAATTAGATGTCTCACTCTATTTGAGGTGCTATAACAAAATGCCATAAACTGGGTGGCTTATAAACAACAGAAATGTGTTTTATATAGTTCTAGTTCTAGGGCCGGAAGTCCAAGTTCAACGTGCTGGCAGATTCAGTTTCTGGCGAGGGCTGATTCATCATAGACGGCTGTTTTTTCACCCTAACTTCAAATAGCAGAAGCGATGAGGGATCTCTTTGGGGCCTATTTTTAATGAGGGCACTAACTTCATTCCTGAGGGCTCCACCCTCATGACCTAATCGCCTCCCAAAGGCCTCACTTCTAATACCATCACCTTGGGTGTCAGTATTTCAGCATATGAGTTTTGGGGAGACATAAATATTCAGTCCATTGCCACTCTACTCCAAAAGTCATTTCTACGTAAAGAAAGAATGAAAGACAGAGACAGAGAGAAAAAAGAAGGAAGGAAAGAAGGAAGGAAGGAAGGAAGGAAGGAAGGAAGGAAGGAAGGAAGGAAGGAAGGAAGGAAGGAAATAAGGAAGGAAGGAAGGAAGGAAGGAAGGAAGGAAGGAAGGAAGGAAGGAAGAAAGGAAGGAAGGAAGGAGAAAGGAACATCCCCACCCTCTGCTTTGGAATAACATTTTGTTGATTTGCAACTTTATTAATTTAAAATTAATTTAGCCTATGGGCCACTAGCGGTGGCTCACACCTGTATTCTCAGCACTTTGGGAGGGTGAGGCAGGTGGATCACTTGAGGTCAAGAGTTTGAAACCAGCCTGGCCAATGTGGTGAAACCCCATCTCTAATAAAAATACAAAAAATTAGCCAGGCATGGTGGTGGGCACCTGTAATCCCAGGTAGTCAGGACACTGAGGCAGGAGAATCGCTTGAACCAAGAAGGTAGAGGTTGCAGTGAGCCGACATCATGCCACTGCACTCCAGCCTGGTGACCGAGCAAGACTCCATCTCAAAAAAAAAAAAAAGAGAAAACTAAACAAAATAAAACTAATTTAGCATAGGTATTCATTAAGCATACCTTCATTCATAGTTTTCAGATTAAATTTCCATATGACTAACTCTGCTCACAAACTTAAATTCCCTCATACATTGTATACTACATTTACAAATATTTCCCTTCAAACTTCAAGTACCCAGAGGAAGATTTACAAATCTAACAGGAAATGTCACTAGGCTCTTGAACAGTTCATAAATCCAGTCACTCAAAGCCTTAAATATAATCATTCAGAATCTTAAACACTCGATATAGTTTATAAACAGCCTTGTTCTCTTAAATTGTTTATATTAAAATCACAAGTATAATCGCTTTTGTAAATTGACAAATAATAACTGTATATACTTAAGGGGTACAATGTTTTGATGTCTTGATAGATGTGTAGATTGTGAAATGCTTAGATCAAGCCAATTAACATATCTATCACCTTACATACTTAACACATTTTGTGGTGATAACATTTAAAACCTACTGTTTCTGCTATTTTGAAATATGCAATACATTATTATTAACTAAAGTCTCCATATTGGGCAGATCTTTAAAATGTATAGAATAACATTTTTAAAATATTCCAACACCAGCTGATGTCTCTGAGTGCCTTGTAACTTGCAATGCATTATCACAGCGGTCCTCAAGCTTTTTGGCACAGGGAACTGGTTTCCTGGAAGACAATTTTTCCATGGACTGAGGGGAGGGGGGATGGTTTGGGGATGATTCAACAGCATTATATTTATTGTGCACTTTATTTCTATTATTATGACATTGTAATATATAATAAAATAATTATACAACTCACCATCATGTAGAATCAGTGGGAATCCTGGGCTTGTTTTCCAGGAACTAGATGGTCCCATCTGGGGGTGATGGAGACAGTGACAGATCATCAGGCATTAGATTCTCATAAGGAGCGCACAACCTAGATCCCTCGCATGCGCAGTTCACAACAGGGTTCGTGCTCCTGTGAGAATCTAATGCCACTACTGACCTGTCAGGAGGTGGAGCTCAGGCAGAAATGCGAGCAATGGTGGTGGCTATACAGATGAAGCTTCACTTACTCACCTGCCTCTCACCTTCTGCTATGCCACCTGGCTCCTAACAGGCCACTGACTGGTACCTTCCTTCCTTTCTTTTCCTTCCTTCCTTCCTTCTTTCCTTCCTTCCTTCCTTCCTTCCTTCCTTCCTTCCTTCCTTCCTTCCTTCCTTCCTTCTTCCTCCCTCCCTCCCTTCCTCCCTTCCTTCTTTCCTTCTTTCCATTCTTCTTTCCTTCCATTCTTCCTTTCACCCATCCTTCCTTCCTTCCTTTCATTCATCCTTCCTTCCATCCTTCCTTCCTTTCATCCATTCTTCCTTCCTTCCTTCTGTCCTTCCATCCTTCCTTCTTTCCTTAGGTGAGGCAACATTTTTCCCATGCATGATTTTCTTTAATTTGCATAACAAATAGTTGCTATTCCTGGCTAGATATATCCAAAGGTATTCCTCCAGATCCGATAGCTGAAAAAGCAACGTTTAACCATACTACAAATTTATCAACGGATACAAGAATTGATCAAGCACCACCTGTAGGCTGGTGAGTAAAAGACGAGACCTGTGCTCTAGATAAAAATGAATGTCACCATGTTGACCTGTTCATGGCCTTCATAGGTGATAACACAAATAGACAAGAATTTCAGCTTCATGTCAGATCTGTGACCCTTCCAGGCCCATGTTTCAGCTCTGAAAGTGGCACCAAGGAACACTTGAGGAAGAATACGGGAGTAATCACAAACACTACCTTTAACTTCCTAAGTATCCTGGTGCCACCAGGCAGTTGCACCTGGCATACAGTAGGTGCTCACTAAAAGAGGTCGTGCATGAAAGACAGAGGTCAGGCATGGAGAGACTGCCCTGTGGGGGGGTTTGCTCTTTTTTTTTTTTTTTTTTTTGAAACAGGGTCTTGCTCTGTCACCTAGGCTGGAGTGCAGAGGTACCATCTCGGCTCACTGCAACCTCTGTTCCCCAGGCTCAAGTAATCCTTCCATCTCAGCCTCCCAAGCAGCAGGGACTACAGGCACATGCCACCAAGCCTGACTATCTTTTTTTCTGTAAATTTTTAGCAGAGACAGGGTCTTGCCATATTGCCCAGGCTGGTCTCGAACTCCTGAGCTCTAGTGATCCACCTGCCTCAGCCTCCCAAAGTGCTGGGATTACAGGTCTGAGCCACAGCACCCAACCACAAGTTGATTCTTGATTACCTGCACACCACTTGGAGAACAAAACTAAGAGTTAGTGAACCACGATCCTATGCCAGGCATTGTGAGATCTACTTTACAAACAGATATACTTTATAAAATAACCCATAAGATGGGTTATTTTAGGAGTGAGTGGGCACAGGAGGTGAAGGGACTCACCGTGATCTCTGATGCTGTCCTGCTCCCAGAGCTTCTACTTGACTTTAGAGAGAGTCAGGGCCTACTGGAGAATCACGCAGCCAAGTCCTAAGAGAGAGAGAAGCACCCAGGTGGTACCAATGTCTGCTCTTGGGAAATCCTTGAGTGCACATCAATGATGAGAATTCAAGAGTATTTCTAACCCAAACCAAGGGCAATCAGATCTACTTTGCCCCAACACTATCCAGCCGGGGTCCAAAGGATTCCTGAAATTCCCTCAATAGCCAGTTGCAGTCAGTTAATTGTCATTGTCACAACCTAGTCTCTTTGGTATACACAGAGAATCCACTTCCTACCCAAGAGGACACAGTTCTTGAGGGACTATAACAGCACCAAACGCCTCCATTTTTTGTTTGTTTGTTTGTTTGTTTTAGTACAATTATGTATTTATCTTTTTCCCTTTTTTTAGACAGAGGTTCTCACTCTGTTGCCCAGGCCGGAGTGCAGTGGAGTGATCACAGCTCATGACAGCCTCTACGTCCTAGGCTCAAGCAATCCTCCCACCTCAGCCTTCTGAGTAGCTAGGACTACAGATGCATACCACAATGCTCAGCTAACTGGTTTTATTTTTTGGAAAGACAAAATCTCACTGTATTTCCCAGGTTGGTCTCAAACTCCTGACCTCAAGGGATCCTCCCACCTCAGTCTCTCACTGAGGATTACAGGGATGAGCCACTGTGCCCAGCCAAGTCCAGTTACTGAATAATTTTTTATTAAGAACCTACCATGACCAGGGTAGTGCCAGGCACTAGAGACACCATGATAAACAAGACAGGCATGCCTTCTACTCTGACAGCTTAAAATCCACTAATAATTTGATTTCAGTGGAGACACTGGCAATCTAGAAAGTGCTCAGAGGAAGGCAGATGGGAACAAGGTCAAGAAACCATCACACCACAGCTGGCTGGGAGCAGAGGCTGCTGGTCTCGTAGTAATCTACCACAAAGTTGCGAGGAAGCTTCCTCACGGTGTAAGAAAAGCAGCAGGAGGTGGGAGGGTCTGAGCCCACTGAAAGGAAAGGCCAGGGTGAGATCAACACTGCACATAGGAGCTGTTTATTTTGGCTTCTAGTTTTGTGTCTTCTTTCAGCATCCTGTGGAGTTCCCAGAACCACAAAGAAGGTCCTCATATCCATTCCCACCTAACCTGAGCAGGAGTCTTATTCTGAATACTGGATCTTCAGAGAAGAACAAGAAAGAAATCTAGAAGATTGGAACTGCATTCTGTCTCAGAACACATCGCACTCCCTTCATGTGACAGATGGGAAAACCAAGGCACAGAGAGGGACAGGGGCTTGCTGGAACAAGTAATTAGAGGCAGAGCCAATTCAACAGTCTGACTTCCAGCCCATCCTTTTCCTCTGCTGATTGCTAATTCTTGAGAAAGTAAGAACTTGAATGTTATTGAATATCTACTAGACTCTACATTTAGCGCAGACTTGTGGCAATCTTCCTAGCTGCATTTTGTCCCATCCCCAGATCCCACTGTTTGACCAGCCACAACTAGAAAAAGACTCTGCC
>DAKLCV010000688.1:0-10068 GCA_030247045.1 Colobus guereza
TGCATTCCACAGGGTTATTCTCTTTTCCTCAGTGTTTGAACACTGTTCCTGAAACTGAAAAATGATATTTCAGAACACATTGAGGACTATGGCAGTGAATATAGGAAATAAATCAGAGAAGCATTCAAGAATCTGCTTTCTGATGTGCATTCACTTCACAGTTAATGCTTACTGTATGTGATCTCTCAGAGTTCTAAACCATTTTTGGATTGAGCAGCTTGAAATCATTGTTTTTGTGGAATCTGAGGAAGGACATTTCCTGAATATGGAGAAAGAAATATCCTCAGGAAAATCCAGAAAGCTTTCTGTGAAACTGCTCTGTTCATCTTAATTCTCTCTCATAAGCCTCTTTTCATTGCAGTTTCTAGCCTGTGTATGTTTAGCGTGTGATGGGATATTCAGGAGCACTTTGAGGCTAATGGTGAAAAGAAATATGTTCAGACAAAACTGGAGAAGCTTTGAAACTGCTTTTTCTGTGCATTCCAGTTGTGTTACTCTCTTCTCATACAGCGTTAAACCCTTTTGGAGCAGGTAGTGAGGGGCATGTTGACATGGTGAAAATAGCCTCAGACAAAACTGGAAAGCTTTCTGAAACACTCTGTGATGTGTAATCATCTCCATAGATAAAACTTTCTTTACATTACGCAGCTTGGAAACTGTCATGGATGGATCCATGAAGGGACCTTGGGATCACATTCTGACTATGGTGAAAAATATCTTCAGATAAAACTGGAAGAAGATTTCTGAATCTGCTTTTGCTATGTTTATTCATCTCATAGATGAAGCTTTCTTTATATTACAGCTTGAAACTCCCTCATGATGGATCCAAAAGGATTTGGGATCACATTTTCTATGGTGAAATAGAAATATAGTCAGATAAAAAACTGGAAAGCTTTCTGAGAAACTTCTGGTGATGTGTTTCATTCCACTCAGGGGTTATACTTTCTTCTCATAAGGCACAGTTTGAACACTGTTCTGTAAAACCAAAAGTATTCAAACACATTGAAGACTATGGCAAAAGTGAAATGTCGTCAATAAAACAGAAAGAACTCAGAAACTGCTCTCTGACATGTCCATTCTTTTCACAGGGTTAAAACTCTACATTTCCCAGTTTGAAAGTCAGTCTTTGAGGGTTCTGCGAAGGATAGTAAGTGGCAACTGGAGGCCTGTGTGAGCAAGGAAATGTCTTCATCAAAATTGGAGAAGCTTTCTGCAACTCTTTGTGATTTGTATTCATCTCATAGTTAAATCATTCTTTGGATTGAGCAGTTTGAAATCACTGTTTCTGTGGAATCTGAGAAAGGACATTTGGAAACTCTTTAGAATATCCTGAAAAAAACCTCAGAGAAACCAGAAGGAAGCTTTCTGTGAAACTGCTCTGTGTCAATTCCTCACAGTTAAACTTCTCTTTCATTAGCAGTATCATAACTGTTTTGTTTAGATGAAGGGACATTCCAGGCTTTCTCAGGTGAAAAAGGAAACATCTTCAGATGAAAAATGGAGAAGCTTTCTGAGAGCTGCTCTGATGTGCATTCCACTCACAGAAATATACCTTTCTTCTCATAAGGATTCAGAATCCTTTGGAGAAAAATCTCAAAGAGACATTTGAGAGAAAAGGATGGTATGGTGAAAATGAAATATCCTCAGACAAAAATTGGAAGAAGTTCTGAAACTGCTTTCTGTTTGTTATATATTATCACATTGTTAAAACTTTCTTTATATGCAGTTTGAAACGTCTGTCTTATCCAAAGGACATTCAGGGCACATTCAGGCCTACAGTGAAAGGAGATATCTTCAGAAAAAAATAGAAGCTTTCTGAAACAACTTTTTGATGTATGCATTCACTCAGGAGTTATATCTTTTCTCACAAGGCAGTGTTTGAACATTCTTCCTGTGAAACCAAAGTGATATTTCAGCACATTGAGACTATGGCAAAATGAAATATCTGAAATAAAATCAAGAAACATTCCAAGAATTGTTCTCTGACATGTGCATTCACTTCACAGTTAATGCTTATTCTATGTGCAGTTTCAAAACTCTTTTTTTGAGAAGTGAAGGATATTTAGTGAACAGGCTTGTGGTGTGAAGGAAACATCTTCTGATGAAACTGGAGAAATTTTGAGCAAAGCTTTTGATTTGTGTATTCATCTCATAGAGTTAAACCATTTTTTGTTTGAGCAGCTTGAAAACACTGTTTTGTGGAATCTGAGAAGGACATTTACATCTTAGAATATGGAGAAAGAAATATCCTCAGGTAAAATCCAGAAGAAGCTTTCTGTTAACTGCTTGTTGTTAATTCCTCTCACAGTTAAGCCTCTCTTTTCATTGAGGAGTTTTCTAACCCTGTGTATGTTAGCGTGTGACAGGATATTTGGGAGCATTTTGATGGTGAAAAGGAAATATGTTCAGACAGAAACTGGAAAGAAGCTTTCTGAGGAACTGCTTTGTGACGTGTGCATTCCACTCAAGTGTTACTCTCTTCTCATACAAGTTGAGGAAACTTTGGATAAACAGGTACCAAGGAGATTCAGGAGCATTGATGGTGAAAAGGAAATAGCCTCAGAAAAACTGGAAAGAAACTTTCTGAAACTCTTTATGTGTGTAATCATCTCACAGATAAACTTTTTCTTTACATTAAGCTTGAAACTTTCTGGAGATCCGAAGGGATATTTGGGATCATTCAGGGCCTATGGTGAAAAGGAAATATCTCAGACTGGAAAAGAGCTTTCTGAGAATCTGCTTGTGATGCATCACTCAGGAGTTAGAACTTCCACATCAAGGCAGAGTTTGAACAGTGTTCCTGTAAAACCAAAGTGGTATTTGGGCATTGAGACTATGGAAAAGTGAAATTCTCAATAAAAACAGAAGAATCAGAAACTGCTCTGACATGTCCATTCTTTTCACAGAGTTAAAGCTACTCTCATTTCCCAGTTTGAATCACTCTTTTAAGGTTCTCGAAGGGATATAGTGACCAGGCCTGTGAGAAAGAAATGTCTTCATGAAAATTGGAGAGAAGCTTTCTGTGCAACTCTTGATGTTGTATTCATCTCACAGAGTTAAATCATTCTTTGATTGAGCAGTTTGAAATCACTGTTTCTGTGGAATCTGAGAAGGACATTTGGAACTCTTTAGAATATCCTGAAAAAAAATAACCTCAGAGAGAAACCAGAAGGAAGCTTTCTGTGAAACTGTTCTGTGTCACGTGAATTCCTCACCATTAAGCTTCTCCATTGAGTAGTATCATAACACTGTTTTGTTTAGTTTGATATTCAGGACACTTTGAGGCTTACAGTGAGAAACGTCTTCAGATAGAAACTGGAGAAGCTTTCTGAAGAACTGCTTTGTGACGTGTGCATTCACTCAGAAATATACCTTTCTTCATAGAGGATTCGGAATCCTTTTGGAGAAAAAGCTACCAAGAGACATTCGGGAGTATAGGGATGGCTATGGTGAAAAGGAAATATCCTCAGACAAAATGGAAAGAAGATTTCTGTGAAACTTCTTTGTGTTAGATATGATTCTTCTCATAGTTAAAACTTTTCTTATATTATGCAGTTTGGAAACTCCATCATGCATGGATCCATGAAGGAATATTCAAACATTCAGTGAAAAAGAGATATCTTCAGATAAAAACTGGATAGAAGCTTTCTGAGAAACTACTGTGATGTATGCATTCCACTCAAGGAGTTACCTTTTCTCTGAATCAGTGTTTGAACAGTGTTCCTGTGAAACAAGAAAAGTGATATTTGAACATTGAGGACTATGATTAGGAAATATACTGAAATAAAATCAAGGAAGAAGCGTTCCAAGAATCTGATCTCTGATATGTGCACTCACTTCAAATTTTAATGCTTACTCTATGTTGCCCAGTTTGACTCAGCCTTTGAAGAATCTGTGAAGGATATTTAGTGACGCCTGGGTTGTTGTGAGCAAGGAAATCTTCATGAAACCTGCAGAGAAACTTTCTGAGCAACTCCTTTGTGATGTGTGTATCTCAAGTGTTAAACCATTCTTTGGATTGAGCAGCTTGAAATCACTGTGTTTGGAATCTGAGAAAGGACATTTGAACTTAGAGTATGGAAAAGAAATCAGGTAACATCCAGAAGGAAGCTTTCTGTGAAGCTGCTCTGTTTCGACTCTGGCTCAGTTAAAGCCTCTTTTTCATTGAGAAGTGTTCTAACCCTGTGTATGTTTGGCGTGTGATGGATATTTGCTGATGTGAAAAAAATATGTTCAGACCGAAACTGGAGAAGCTTTCTGAGAACTGCTTTGTGATGTGCATTCCACTGACAGTGTTATACCTCTCTTCTCATACAGCATGAAACCTTTTGGAGAAACAAGTACCAAGTGATATTCAGGAGCATGTGCTGCCTCTGGTGGGAAATAGCCTCAGACAAAACTGGAAAGAAGCTTCAGAGAAACTGTGATGTGTGCAACTCACACACCCTTCTCTTCAGTGATCAGTTGCTAACACAGTTTTCTTGAAATCTGCATGGATACTTCTTCAGCTGCAGCTTAAAGTAAAAGGAAATATCTTCAGATAAAAGTGATAGAAGCTTTCTGAAATTGCTTCCTGATATGTGACTTCATCTCGAGTTACACTATTTCATGCAGCCGTTTGCTAGCAGCTTTTTGTGGATTCTGAGAATGATATTTCGGATGGGTTTCAAGAGTAGAAGGACAAAGAAATGTTCTCAGAAAAATACCAGAATGAAGCTTTCTGAGAAACTGCTTTGTGATGTGTGAATTCACTTCAAAGTGTTACACGACTATTTAATGCACGAGATTGCTAGCAATGATTTTTTTGTAATCTCAGAAGAAATATCTTGGATATCGCTGAATCCCATGGTGAGTAATGAAATATCCTCAGACAAAACTGTAGAGAAGCCGTCTCAAAAACTTCTTGGTTGTGGATGAGTTCAGCTCACAGAGTAACTTTATAGTTTTCATTTAAAAGTTTGCTAAGACTGTCTTCGCAGAATCTGCAATAAGACACAAGGTGAAGCTCCAAGACCACAAATAACGTCAGCTCAAAAAAAGAAAGACGGTTTCTGAGAGTCTGCTTTGAGCTGTGTGAATACAACTCACTGAGATACACCAGTAGCTCATGGAGCCGTTGGCTAGACATGCTTTTGTGGAATATGAGAACTGATATTTCGGATCCCATTGAAGACTATAGGGCCAAATGAAATATCCCCCCCAAAAAGTGAGAAAGAATCTTTATGAGAAACTTCTTTGTAATCTGTGAATTCATATCACAGCGTTACACCTTTCTCCTCATGAAGCCATTCGCTAAGATTGTTCTCGTGGAATTGGCAAAGTGATATTTGGGAGCCCATGGAGGGCTATGGTGAAAAAGGAAATATCCTCAGATAAAAACTGGAAAGAAGCTTTCTGAGAAACTGTATTGTGACATGTGAATGCAACTCACAGAGTTACACTTTCCTTTCCATGGATCCATTTGCTACCAGTGTTTTCTTGAAATCTACATTGGGATATTTCTTAGTGTAATGAAGCTTATGGTGACAAAGGAAATCTCCCCAAATAAAAACTAGAAAGCACCTTTCTGAGAAACCTATTTCTGATATGTGAATTCATCTCATAGAGTCACAACCTCGTCTTCATGAGGCAGATTTCTAAAACTGTTGTCGTGGAATTTACAAAGTGATATTTGGGAGTGCATTGAGGCCTATGGTGGAAAAGGAAATATCCTCAGATAATAACTAGAGAGAAGCTTTCTGAGAAATTACTTTCAGATGTGTGAATTCATCACGCAGAGTTTCACCTTTCCCTTCTAGTAGCAGTTTGCTAACACTGTTTTGGTGGATTCTGCAAAGTGATATTTGGGAGCTCATTGAGGGCTATGGTGAAAAAGGAAATATCCTCTGACAAAAACTGGAAAGAAGCGTTCAGAGAAACGGCATTGCAATGCATGAATGCAACTCACACAGTTACACTTTTCTCTTCAGGGATCAGTTTGCTAACACAGTTTTCTCGAAATCCGCAGTGGAACAGTTCTTAGCCCAAGGAAGCTTATGGTGACAGAGGAAGTATCCTCAGATAAAAACTAGAAAGAAGCTTTCTCAGAAATTTCTTTGTGATGTTTGAATACATCTCACAGAGTTACAGTTACATTTCATGGAGCAGTTGAATAAGACTGCCTTTGAGGAACCTGAGAATGGCTACATTGGATCGCATTGAGGCATATGCTGATAGAGGAAATATCCTCTGAAAAAAAATGAGAAAGCTTTCTGAAACTTCTTTGTGATCTGTGAATTCATCTCACAGAGTTACACCTTTCTCATGAGCAGTTTCTAAGATTGTTTTGGAATTGCAAAGTGATATTTGGGAGCATGGAGGCTATGGTGAAAAGGAAATATCCTCAGATAAAAACTGGAAGAAGCGTTCTGAGAAACTGCTTTGACATGTGAATGCAACTCACAGAGTTACACTTCTTTCCATGGATCCATTTGCTACAGTGTTTTCTTGAAATCTACATTGGGATATTTCTTGGCAATGAAACATGGTGACAAAGGAAATATCCTCAAATAAAGAGCTTTCTGAAACCTTTTGTGAATTCATCTCATAGAGTTACAACCTATCTTCATGAGCAGTTTAAACTGTCGTGGAATTTAAAAGTGATATTTGGAGCTTGAGGCCTATGGTGAAAGAAATATCCTCAGATAATAACTGAAGCTTTCTGACTGCTTTCTGATGTGAATTTCACTCAGAGTTTCACTTTTCCTTCTAGTAGTTTGCTAACACTGTTTGTGGATTCTGCAAAGTGATATTTGGGAGCTCATTGAATATGGTGAAATATCCTCTGACAAAAACTGGAAAGAAGCTTTCGAGAAACTGCATTGATGTGAATGCAACTCACAGTTACACTTTTCAGGGATCAGTTTGCTAACAGTTTCTTGAAATCTGCATGAAGGATTCTCAATGAAGCTTATGGTGACAAGGAATATCCTCAGATAAAAATAGAAGAAGCTTTCTCAGAAATTTCTTGTGATGTTTGAATATCTCACAGAGTTAGTTAAATTTCATGGAGCAGTCGAATAAGACACTGTTTGAGGAACCTGAGAAGGACATTGGATGCATTGAGGTGAAATGAAGAGGAAATATCCTCAGAAAACTGAAGAAGCTTTGTGAAACTTCTTTGTGATATGTGAATTCATCTCACAGAGTTACAACCTCCTCATGAAGCAGCAGGCTAACACTGTTGTGGAATCTGCAAAGTGATATTTGGGATCATTGAGGCTGTGGTGAAAAGGAAATATCCTCAGATAAAACTGGAAAGAAGCGTTCTGAGAAACTGCTGTGACATGAATGCAACTCACAGTGTTACCTTTTCCTTTCATGGATCAGTTTGCTAACAATGTTTTTTTGAAATCTACATTGGGATATTTCTTAGCAATGAAGCTTACGGTGACAGAAATATCCTCAGATAAAAAGAAGCTTTCTGAGAAACTTCTTGTGATATGAATTCATCTCACAGAGTTACAACCTTTCTTCATGAGCAGTTTGCTACACTGTTGTCATGGAATCTGCAGTGATATTTGGGAGCATTGAGGCCTATGGTGAAAGAAATATCCTCAGATAAAAACTAGAAAGAAGCTTTCTGAGAAATTGCTTTCTGATGTGAATTCATCACTCAGAGTTTCACCTTTTCCTTCTGAGCAGTTTGCTAACACTGTGGATTCTGCAAAGTGATATTTGGGAACTCATTGAGGCTATGGTGAAAAGGAAATATCCTCAGATAAAAACTGGAAAGAAGCGTTCTGAGAAACTGCATTGTGACATGTGAATGCAACTCACAGAGTTACACTTCCTTTCCATGGATCCATTTGCTAACAGTGTTTTCTTGAAATCTACATTGGGATATTTCTTAGCAATGAAACTTATGGTGACAAAGGAAATATCCTCAAATAAAACTAGAAGCACCTTTCTGAGAAACTTTTCTGATATGTGAATTCATCTCACAGAGTCACAACCTCGTCTTCATGAGGCAGTTTCTAACACTGTTGTCGTGGGAAAAAGTGATATTTGGGAGCACATTGAGGCCTATGGTGAAGGAAATATCCTCAGATAATAACTAGAGAAAGCTTTCTGAGAAATTGCTTTCTGATGTGTGAATTCATCACCGAGAGTTTCACCTTTCCCTTCTAGTAGCAGTTTGCTAACACTGTATTCGTGGATACTGCAAAGTGATATTTGGGAGCTCATCGAGGGCTATGGTGAAAAAAAATATATCCTCTGACAAAAACTGGAAAGAAGCTTTCAGAGAAACAGCATTGCAATGCGTGAATGCAACTCACACAGTTACACTTTTCAGGGATCAGTTTGCTAACACATGTTTCTTGAAATTCGCAGTGGAACAGTTCTTAGCCCAATGAAGCTTATGGTGACAAAGGAAGTATCATCAGATAAAAACTAGAAAGAAGCTTTCTCAGAAATTTCCTTGTTATGTTTGAATACGTCTCACAGAGTTAGTTAAATTTCATGAGGCAGTCGAATAAGACCGCCTTTGAGGAACCTAAGAACGGTTACATTGGATCACACTGAGGTGTACGCTGATAGAGGAAATATCCTCTATGAAAACCTTGATAGAAGCTTTGTGACAAACTTCTTTGTGATATGTGCATTCATCTCACAGAGTTACAAGCTAGACCTCATGAAGCAGCAGGCTAACATCGTTGACGTGGAATCTGCAAAGTGGTATTTGGGAGTGCATTGAGGCCTGTGGTGAATAAGGAAATATCCACAGATAAAAACTGGAAAGAAGCGTTCTGAGAAACTGCAATGTGACATGAGAATGCAACTCACAGTGTTACCATGAAATTTCCTTTCCATGGATACGTTTGCTAACAATGTTTTTATGGAATCTGCATTGGGATATTTCTTAGCATAATGAAGCTTACGGTGACAATGGAAATATCCTCAAATAAAAACTAGAAAGGAGCTTTCTGAGAAACTTCTATGTGATATGTGAATATATCTCACAGAGTTACAACCTAGTCTTCATGAGGCAGTTTGCTCACACTGTTGTCATGGAATCTGCAGTGATATTTGGGAGTGCATTGAGGCCTATAGTGAAAAGGAAATATCCTCAGATAAAAACTGGAGAAGTCTCAGAAACTTCTTGTGTGTGAATTCTCACAGAGTTACAACTTCTTCATGAGCAGTTTGCTAACAGTGTTTGTCTGCAATAAAACACGGTGGGCATTAATATCTATTGAGCACCCATTACATGCCAGTTTGTACTCAGAGCTAGATTCTAAGAAATTGTGGTAGGAAAGAAATGAACCGGTGAATCAGCTGGACTTTTCGTCCACTGTAAATACGAAGACCGGGGAACCTCTGGGGCCTTTCAAAGATGTGTTTGGATCATCCAGCTAGTGCTAACTAAAGGTTACATGGTCCCAGGGTAACTGATCTGGATTAAGCATAATTGGGCAGACCAGTTTCATCACCATTTAGATGTATAATTTGCCAGAGTCAAAGTGGCCAAAGGTAAGGCCAACAGTGCGGTGTCAAAGATTAATGCTACAGCTCATTTGCAGCCCATAAGTAACAATGATCTGGGATCAGCTCTGCCTGAAGTTTCTGCTGACTTTTGAGACAGCAATTTAGACAAAAAAATTATTCTTCCAAAATCTGTTTCTTCTGTAATACAATCACCCATATCTCCCTAATTAGGTAGCCACTATCAATAGCCCCTAAAGGAAGTCCTAATTTACAGCATATTTGGGAATCAAAAGTATAATGTTGTGGTGGCTCTGGGCCTTCTCAAAGCTGATTTATCCTACAGGGTGGCCAACAGCCTGAGTCACAGGGACTCATCTCATTCCTGACTGCCAGAGTGAATGACTTTCATCATTTAGAACCTTAGAAATTCAATTGGCTAAGCCTGTGATTCCTTACACATGTGCCACTCTATGTGGTTATCCTGCCCTGAATACACTTTAATGCTGACTGTCTGGCTATACTCCTAGTCCTAGGATCCTAAGTGGCATCCTGTCTTGTCTTGAATTTTCAGCAGCTCTAATAACAAATGCAGAAAGAAAT